>JAOTOL010000693.1:0-108997 GCA_034440575.1 Imbricaverruca yamaguchii | reverse complement strand
TGAATGTGCATCAAGTGCGTCGTGAACCACCCGATAAACAAACAAAAACAAACAAAACCCCCGTGGTTGAGCCTCCAGCGTGCGTTCCTGGCCGCGACGCATCGGCAGAATCGTCGCAGTGGCCACCATCAGCAGCTGCTGCAGCAGCTGCCACCACTTGCAGCAGCTGCACCGCCACACCATGCCAGTCGGGCGCGGCTTTCGCGGCTATACGAAATCGTGCCGATGTCATGTGCAAGAGGCAATTGTGGACCTATTTCACGAGGATATGCAATTGAAGAGTGCTTAATCAACTTGTTTTTGCTCGGATCTACTCCGGGCAAGTATGTTATCGATGGCGTTCATTGCGGAATCGTTTGGAAACAATATATCAAACGGCTTGTGTTTTGTTTTTCGAGCATACCCATCTGGCTGTCAATGAAGCACACGAACCATGTGAGGACACGGAGTTACCCTAGGGGGCACAAATGATCCAAGTGCTCCAATGACAGCTATGGGCCTGCCGTTCTCACAACCTTCGGGGTTCAACTCACGATGCACACCGGAATGTGCAACTTATCTCGTCCTGACCAGCACAGAACTATCATCATATGTTTCACCTGGCTGGAGTGGTCGGCCAAGTGCACGGCATTGTGCACTTGTGTGCACTGATTTGGCGCGTTGCTCACCTGTTTGTTTATTGGGTGGTTCACGACACACTTTCTGCACATTCACGGCTAATGGCGCCGCTCACACTGTTCGCCAGTGGGCTGCGGAATTGGGAAATGTCCTGAGTGGCGCTGGTGTCGAACCCGGGACCTTTGGTGCCGCCCCGCAACCTGGCCCGACACCTTAACCACTCGGCCATCCCCGCCCCGCGTTGCTCACCTGATTGTACACGGCGCCGGCCGCGAGGATTTCTGCAACAGCCTGAGCCGGGCCCGCCAGCCTCGCCTCGGGGGCAGACGTGGCAGCAGGTGAAGACGGCGGTTCAGGGACTGTATCGGCCGTGGACGAGGAATTATCGGAGAGCCAACTGAGCCAGGTCGGTACAAATCTGCGCCAGGATCCAGGAGCAGGAGGGTAAGAAGTCGCTGCATATTTCTTGGATACGATCTTCCCCATGAGTGGATCGACCGTGGACGAGGATTATCGGAGGACAAGATCCTCCCTTTGGACAAGATCCTTCTCATGGCTGCATCGGCCGTGGACGAGGAATTATCGTAGAGCCAACTGAACCAGGTCAGTACAAATCTGCGCAAGGATCCAGGAGCAGGAGGGTCAGAAGTAGCTGCATATTCCTTGGACGAGCTCCTCCCCATGACTGTATCGGCCGTGGACGAGGAATTCTCTGGATGGCAACTGAACCAGGTTTGCTCCGAGATGGCGGCAAAATCTGGCGGGAACGGCGTCACTCGCTCAGCTCGCGGTCACCAGGCGAGACCAGCACACATCATGAAACCGTAGGCGATCATGAAAGTCATGTTCACAAGTATCTTGGGCTATTTATTGGGCTATATATTATCACAAGTCACGTGGGCTATTTTCCGGAGACGACCAGGTGCTGGTGATCCGTGGAAGCGGTGTTCACGATCCCAAGCAGCACTGATGACGGCAGATCGGTTGGTGTTCAGGAGGCTTCATCACACTGTCATTCAAAGACGATATCGAAAGAACTGCTACGCGGTCACTTATACTACAAAGTTGATGGCAAATTGTTTTCATATGACAAAACTTTTGCCGTGGCTTTGGCTGTCTTATGATTTTTTGGTCACATTGTCTCCGCGGATTCAATCGATGTACATATCCTTCCCAGTTGCAGATATATATCAGTTATAGGATACGTTTTGAAATTTTGCTTTTCATTTGGTAAATGTTCAAACTCCTTGAATTTATGTTATACCAATGGATAGAGCGGACGGCGAAACGTTGTTTTATCCCTCGCCCGTATAGGGGGGACTCCCCTCAGGTGTTTGTGTATTCCTTCCAATCCGATGAACGGATCGCTCTGAAATTTTCAACATCCTCTGGAGCAACCTTTTGAGGATTTGTGGTGAATTTTGTTTGGGAGGTCATATCAGGTCACGGAGTTATGAGGGTCATAAATTGGAGGACATCCGACCAGTTTTCAACAAATACGTGATTATCGCACGTATATTGTTACGTGCTTAGCGTAATCATGTGCATATAATTAAAAATACAGATGCGAAAATGGGTTCCCATTGAAAAATAACATTCCAAAATCGGCGACCTCGGTTGACCTCGGTTGACCTCGTTTGACCTTTCGACCTTTTTTAGCTGACCTACGATAATTTTTATTTCTGAATTCGAATGAATTCAGCGTCCATTTTTACCCTGGGGGAACTTTAATCTTCGAAATTGGAACCACTTTTCGAAAAGTTGGATATTTGTGTTCATGGATTTGACCCCATTTGGTGCATGATATGTCGGTCCGATGACATCGTGGGACATGTCGTTATGTTCGCAAGGTCCAAATACATATATTTCCGGGCATTTCGTGGATAATTTTACAGTAGTTTAGATGCAACTGAAGATTTTCTTAGGAAGATACAAAAAACTTTTAGACTTTTGAACTCACCTGGAAGGTCAACCGTTGACTTTCATATGTCATACTAAATTCCAATCGCAAGATCTCGGACAGATCTATAATTGTGGTCTTCGGTTCATTTTCGTAACATGCACGGTTTAGAATCGCCAGAGGGTCGTACCACCCTCCCCTATACGACCGAAGGTGGTAAAATGCCGTATGCTGGCGAGGGTTAAGCTAACGTGCCCTCATAAGAATGCTTAATTTATCCAGAGTCTTCGTTTTGAACTCTGATTAACAAATATACCAAATTAATCAGTCATCAAAAACGGCAAATTTCAAACATCATTCGTTGCGTTTGTTGCATCCTAAAGATAAGTAAACACTGAAAGCTGCATCCAAATCCAGTACAGTATATCGACTGGCTGAACTTGTTGAACTTAAAGTGTAACGACTGGCTGAACGTGTTGAACTTAAAGTGTGACGACTGGCTGAACGTGTTGAACTTAAAGTGTGACGACTGGCTGAACGTGTTGAACTTAAAGTGTGACGACTGGCTGAACGTTGAACGTTTCGGTCCCGCCAGACCGGCCGAGCCAGAGATTCGGGTCCAAAACGTTTGGAGCTTTACCAGCACTAGTTTGCAATCTGTGTCACCTGTAGGACCGACCGTAGGATGAACCAGGCGTCTCGGTTTGCACTGCGACACCTTACCGCGACGAGAGAGCTAGGGCGAGCCGTATGGCGAGTAGGGCAGCAGTAGGGCGAGGCTCGCGACCCGCCGCGCGCTCCAGCTACCACGATACTGAAACACCGAGACGGTGACGCGATGCATGGTGTGACGCTACCGAGCCGGCCGAGACGGGTCGAGCCCCGCCGGCTATCTCGACGCCGGCGGTGAGCTCATGGCAGGTTCATATCTGGCCCATATCATGTCCGGTTCGCGTAGATATGATCGGCCAACGCGAATTCACCGCCTCACGCGACGGGTCGACACACAATCGCCATGCATTGCGAAGCATGAAGAATTGTCTTCAAAGGAGCACCTAGGCATGCACAAGTAGTTGTCGAAATACGCAACTGTGATATTGATCTGGAAAGGCTACGGCGTATATCGATGCACTCAATATATACCAAAAAAGTAATATTCACGTGCATTTTATATAATCCAGACAAATGCATCTGAGCATCGGCGTAGAGTTTAGTTGTGACTCATACACTGGCCTGTAGTGAAATGTTGTAGGGCCCTTTAACTATGGATGGCCGCTAGGAATGTAGGTTGTGCCGCTTCATACCGATACTCACTCGTAGGTTGTGCCGCTTCGTACCGATACTCACTCGTAGGTTGTGCCGCTTCGTACCGATAATCACGCGTACGTTGTGCCGCTTCGTACCGATACTCACTCGTAGGTTGTGCCGCTTCGTACCGATACTCACTCGTAGGTTGTGCCGCTTCGTACTGATACTCACTCGTAGGTTGTGCCGCTTCGTACCGATACTCACTCGTAGGTTGTGCCGCTTCATACCGATACTCACTCGTAGGTTGTGCCGCTTCGTACCGATACTCACTCGTAGGTTGTGCCGCTTCGTACCGATACTCACTCGTAGGTTGTGCCGCTTCATACCGATACTCACTCGTAGGTTGTGCCGCTTCGTACCGATACTCACGCGTAGGTTGTGCCGCTTCGTACCGATACTCACGCGTAGGTTGTGCCGCTTCGTACCGATACTCACTCGTAGGTTGTGCCGCTTCGTACCGATACTCACGCGTAGGTTGTGCCGCTTCGTACCGATACTCACTCGTAGGTTGTGCCGCTTCGTACCGATACTCACTCGTAGGTTGTGCCGCTTCGTACCGATACTCACTCGTAGGTTGTGCCGCTTCGTACCGATACTCACTCGTAGGTTGTGCCGCTTCGTACCGATACTCACTCGTAGGTTGTGCCGCTTCGTACCGATACTCACGCGTAGGTTGTGCCGCTTCGTACCGATACTCACTCGTAGGTTGTGCCGCTTCGTACCGATACTCACTCGTAGGTTGTGCCGCTTCGTACCGATACTCACGCGTAGGTTGTGCCGCTTCGTACCGATACTCACGCGTAGGTTGTGCCGCTTCGTACCGATACTCACGCGTAGGTTGTGCTGCTTCATACTGATAATCACGCGTAGGCTGTGCCGCTTCGTACCGATACTCACGCGTAGGTTGGGCCGCTTCGTACCGATACTCACTCGTAGGTTGTGCCGCTTCGTACCGATGCTCACTCGTAGGTTGTGCCGCTTCGTACCGATACTCACTCGTAGGTTGTGCCGCTTCGTACCGATAATCACGCGTAGGTTGTGCCGCTTCGTACCGATACTCACGCGTAGGTTGTGCCGCTTCGTACCGATACTCACGCGTAGGTTGTGCCGCTTCGTACCGATACTCACGCGTAGGTTGTGCCGCTGCACAGCTATGCGTTGCCCGACAGTCGGCTTCAGGAATTTTGCGCAATTTCAACTGTAAAGCCGCAATTCATGGATCCGGTGGTCAGTCCGGGTCCACGCAACATGCTCTGCTTAACAATAGGACTCTGGTCCATACAGCTAAAACCCAAAGAACTAACTAATTGGTCCATGAAGCCACCCCAGCAAGAATTATAACTATATTTCTCAATAGTATGAATGTTGGACATAATATTATTATTTTGTGGCCGGATAATGTTGCATGGATATCATAATAACCCTCCCATCATCTTTGCAATCTTTGCAAAGATTTGCAATTTGCAATTCGATTTGCAAATTACTACATCTTTGCAATCGAGCTTCTTCTAACTATCCAGCTCATTCCTTGCTGCCGGAGTGAAAAATCCGCCGCTATCATTTGTTGATTGCCGACAGGAGTCCATTGGTAGCCTGCTCGTTGAACTGCCAGTTTTGTTTGGCCGACTGAGTAATGTAAGGCGGGAACAGCGTAAACCCGTGTTTATAACTTCATTACTACATAGCAAGTTGTCGCCTATGGCTCGGACACTTGCCCGTGGTGAAGCTGTCTGGAATGTGCAGCTTATCTCGTCCTGACCAGCACAGAGCTATCATCATATGTTTCACCTGGCTGAGTGGTCGGCCGATTGCACGGCATTGTGCACTTGTGTGCACTGATTTGGCGCGTTGCTCACCTGTTTGTTTATTGGGTGGTTCACGACACACTTTCTGCACATTCACGGCTAATGGCGCCGCCCACACTGTTTCGCCGGATCCTCCTCATGGGATGAGGAGGATCGGAGAGCCATGAGGAGGATCTTGTCCAAGAAATATGCAGCTACTTCTGACCCTCCTGCTCCTGGATCCTGGCGCAGATTTGGAGCCGTGGACGAGGAATTATCGGAGAGCCAACTGAACCAGGTCAGTACAAATCTGCGCCAGGATCCAGGAGCAGGAGGGTCAGAAGTAGCTGCACATTCCTTGGACGAGCTCCTCCCCATGGCTGTATCGGCCGTGGACGAGGAATTCTCTGGACGGCAGGAATTCTCTGGACGGCGGCAGTGTTGAGGGACCAATGACTTTCCCACATTCCCGATCCTGACAGCACGCAATCAATACACGTAGAACAAATTAAATCGATATACATATCCTTGCCAGTTGCAGATATATAGTAGTGATAGAATCCGTTTTGGAAATTTTGCTCACCCAAAATCAACACTTTAAATTGAGAAGTTTTAATTTGTTAAATGTTCAAACTCATTGAATTTATATCGTTCCAATGGATAGAGAGGACGCGAAACGTTGTTTGAAGCAAACTTGCCTTCCTAAGAATGCTTACTTTAGCCAGAATCTTGGATTTCATCTCTGATGAACAAACATACAAAATGAATCAGTCATCAAAAACGGCAATTATCCAAACATCATTCGTTCCGTTTTGTTGCATCTCTATAGATAGGTAAACACTGAAAGCCGCATCCAAATCCAAAAGTGTGACGACTGTCGCAATGTCTGACTGACGCAATGTCGCAAATACGTCGCAATGTCTCCTAGGTGGCGGCGGTATGGACAGAAGGATCACTGCTGGCCGGCGATGATGCTGATGACCTTGTCCAGTATGAAGGAGCGGTTACAGGTGGTGATATCCGTGCGGCATGTGGGGCACATGCAGCCAGCGGCTCTCAGCTGCTCCACGCAGGAGGCGCAGAAGGTGTGGCCGCAGCCGATAATGGTGGCGTTACTCAGCAGATGCAGACACATGGCGCACTCCAGCTCCCCGGCCACGGCACCGGACATGTCACCGGCAACTGCGGCGCCAGCGCTGGTGGCGCCGACACCTCTGGCGCCAAGTCCTTTGTGCCCGGGCTGGGGGGGGCCACACCCTCTGGCGCCAAGTCCCCCGACGGTAACTGTGCCAACCCGACGTTGCAGCCGCGACTGGGGCCCCGCCTCGACCGGACCGGAGCCGGTGCTGGTGTCGCCAACTCTTCTGGCGCCAGGTCCTCGTGCGCCAGGTCCTCAGGCACCAGCGCTGGTGACGTCGACTTCTCTGGCGCCAGGTCCCCCGACGGCAACTGTGCCAACCCGACGTTGCAGCCGCGACTGGGGCCCCGCCTCGACCGGACCGGAGCCGGTGCTGGTGTCGCCGACTCTTCTGGCGCCAGGTCCTCGTGCGCCAGGTCCTCAGGCACCAGCGCTGGTGACGTCGACTTCTCTGGCGCCAGGTCCCCCGACGGTAACTGTGCCAACCCGACGTTGCAGCCGCAATTGGAGCCCGTGCTCGACCGAAGCGAGGCCAGCGGTGGTCTGTCGGGAAGGCGATCGGTGACGTCATTGGTGATTATCACGCGGATAGTTGGAACTCGCTCGTCCGATGGTCGCGACGTGGGTCTCCAAAGGTTCCGCTCATTCAGGTATTCAGGTCAAAACTCTTTGCAATACCACCGGTGGTGGCAGTGCAAAGGAGATCAGGGAGATTCGACTTCAGGACTGGATTTGTACTTCATTCTTTTGGGAGTACGGTTTATTTTTGGTAGAGAAAAGCGAATACGGATAGCATATCCTCCCTGAAGCTTCTCACTAAAATATAAGTTTGGACTTCGCATTAAGGCTTAAGGACTTGATCACGGAGCAGTTCATTCCCACACAGCACCATTCAGTCCCCAAAGAATAATAATGACACGATAATTTCTGAAGAGTAACGTGATGCGAATATCCGAGAACAGCCTGTTTTTCCAGACGTCTACGGCCCCGGCTGAGCCCAGCCAATCATTTTCGAAAGGCCTCGCCCGTGCCTGAGGGGCGAGAATGGCCGAGTGGTTAAGGTGTCGGACTATGGGTACCAAAGGTCCCGGGTTCGACTCTAGCGCCACTCAGGACATTTCCCAATCCCGCGGCCCACCGGCGAAACAGTGTGGGCGGCGCCATTACCGTGAATGTGCATAAAGTGTGTCGTGAACCAACCAATAAACAAACGCCCCTGCCTGAGCCAGTAGTGTGGCTATGGCCGCAGGCGCCGTGTTGCCCACCATGTGGAGGGCGATGACTCGTCGAAGGCTAGCTTATCGTCCCGACGTGGGATAAGTGCAAGTCTAGTCAATGGTGAAGTCCCTTTGGAGATCGGCGGGCGATGACCCGTCGAAGGCTACCTTATCGTCCCGACGTGGGATAAGTGGAAGTCTAGTCAATGATGAAGTCCCTTTGGAGATCGACACTCCTCCGGTTTGCTCATGCGGCTGCCGTTGTACTGGTAGCCAGGATTTTCTTGAGGGGATGGTGACCAAAAAATGTCTTGGGACAGAGGACAGCTTTCACGGCGAAAGCCAGAATCTTGGATTTCATCTCTGATGAACAAACATACAAAATGAATCAGTCATCAAAAACGGCAATTATCCAAACAAGGATCACTGCTGGCTGGCGATGATGCTGATGACCTTGTCCAGTGTGAAGGAGCGGTTACAGGTGGTGATATCCGTGCGGCATGTGGGGCACATGCAGCCAGCGGCTCTCAGCTGCTCCACGCAGCAGGCGCAGAAGGTGTGGCCGCAGCCGATAATGGTGGCGTTACTCAGCAGATGCAGACACATGGCGCACTCCAGCTCCCCGGCCACGGCACCGGACATGTCACCGGCAACTGCGGCGCCAGCGCTGGTGGCGCCGACACCTCTGGCGCCAAGTCGTCTAGTGCCGGTGCTGGTGGGGCCGACACCTCTGGCGCCAAGTCCCCCGACGGTAACTGTGCCAACCCGACGTTGCAGCCGCGACTGGGGCCCCGCCTCGACCGGACCGGAGCCGGTGCTGGTGTCGCCGACTCCTCTGGCGCCAGGTCCTCGTGCGCCAGGTCCTCCGGCACCAGCGCTGGTGACGTCGACTTCTCTGGCGCCAGGTCCCCGACGGTAACTGTGCCAACCCGACGTTGCAGCCGCGATTGGAGCCCGTGCTCGACCGGAGCGGGGCCAGCGGTGGTCTGTCGGGAAGGCGATCGGTGACGTCATTGGTGGTTCTCACGCGGATAATTGAAACTAGCTCGTCCGATGGTCGCGACGTGGGTCTCCAAAGGTTCCGCTCATTCAGGTATTCAGGTCAAAGCTCTTTGCAATACCACCGGTGGTGGCAGTGCAAAGGAGATCAGGGAGATTCGACTTCAGGACTGGATTTGTACTTCATACTTTTGGGAGTACGGTTGATTTTTGGTAGAGAAAAGCGAATACGGATAGGATATCCTCCCTGAAGCTTCTCACTAATATATATGTTTTCACTTCGCATTGAGGCTTAATGACCTGATCACTGAGCAGTTCATTCCCATTCAGCCCGCAAAGAATAATAATGACACGATAATTTCTGAAGAGTAACGTGATGCGAATATCCGAGAACAGCCTGTTTTTCCAGACGTCTACGGCCCCGGCTGAGCCCAGCCAATCATTTTCGAAAGACCTCGCCCGTGCCTGAGGGGCGAGAATGGCCGAGTGGTTAAGGTGTCGGACTAAGGGTACCAAAGGTCCCGGGTTCGACTCTAGTGGCACTCAGGACATTTCCCAATCCCGCGGACCGCCGGCGAAACAGTGTGGGCGGCGCCATTGGCCGTCAATGTGCATAAAGTGCGTCGTGAACCACCCGATAAACAAGCAAAAACAAACACACCCCCGTGGTTGAGCCTCCAGCGTGCACGTTCCTGGCCGTGATGCATCGGCAGAATCGTCGCAGAGGCCACCATCAGCAGCAGCTGCAGCAGCTGCCACCACTTGCAGCAGCTGCACCGCCACACCATGCCAGCCGGGTGCGGGTTTCGCGGCCATACGAAATCGTGCCGATATCATGTGCAAGAGGCAATTGTGGACCTATTTCACGAGGATATGCAATTGAAGAGTGCTTAATCAACTTGTTTTTGCTCTGGTCTACTCCGGGCAAGTATGTTATCGATGGGTTTCATTTCGGAATCGTTTGGAAACAATCTATCAAACGGCTTGTGTTTTGTTTTTCGAGCATAACCCATCTGGCTGTCAATGAAGCACACGAACCATGTGAGGGACACGGAGTTACCCTAGGGGGGGCACATGATCCAAGTGCTCCAATGACAGCTATGGGCCTGCCGTTCTCACAACCTTCGGGGTTCAACTTACGATGCACACCGGAATGTGCAGCTTATCTCGTCCTGACCAGCACAGAGCTATCATCATATGTTTCACCTGGCTGAGTGGTCGGCCGATTGCACGGCATTGTGCACTTGTGTGCACTGATTTGGCGCGTTGCTCACCTGTTTGTTTATTGGGTGGTTCACGACACACTTTCTGCACATTCACGGCTAATGGCGCCGCCCACACTGTTTCGCCAGTGGGCGGCGGAATTGGGAAATGTCCTGAGTGGCGCTAGTGTCGAACCCGGGACCTTCGGTACCCACAGCCCGACATCTTAACCACTCGGCCACCCCCCCGCGTTGCTCACCTGATTGTACACAGCGCCGGCCGAGGGATTTCTGCAACAGCCTGAGCCGGGCCCGTCAGCGTCGCCCCGCAGACGTGGCTGCAGGGTGAAGACGGCGCCTCAGGGCTGTATCGGCCGTGGACGAGGAATTATCGGAGAGCCAACTGAACCAGGTCGGTACAAATTTGCGCCAGGATCCAGGAGCAGGAGGGTTAGAAGTCGCTGCATATTTCTTGGATACGATCTTCCCCATGAGTGGATCGACCGTGGACGAGGAATTATCGGAGGACAAGATCCTCCTCTTGGACAAGATCATTATCATGGCTGCATCGGCCATGGACGAGGAATTATCGATGAGCCAACTGACCAACCAGGTCAGTACAAATCTGCGCAAGGATCCAGGAGCAGGAGGGTCAGAAGTAGCTGCATATTCCTTGGACGAGCTCCTCCCCATGGCTGTATCGGCCGTGGACGAGGAATTCTCTGGACGGCAGCTGAACCAGGTCGCCTGAGATGGCGGCAAAATCTGGCGGGAACGGCGTCACTCGCTCAGCTTGAGGTCACCAGGCGAGACCAGCACATCATGAAACCGTAGGCGATCATGAAAGTCATGTTCACAAGTATCTTGGGCTATTTATTGGGCTATATATTATCACAAGTCACGTGGGCTATTTCCCGGAGACGACCAGGTACTGGTGATCCGTGGAAGCGGTGTTCACGATCCCATGCAGCACTGATGACGGCAGGTCGGTTGGTGTTCAGGAGGCTTCATCACACTGTCATTCAAAGACGATATCGAAAGAACTGCTACGCGGTCACTTATACTGCAAAGTTGATGGCAAATTGTTTTCATATGACAAAACTTTTGCCGTGGCTTTGGCGGTCTGTTATGATTTGTGGGTCACATTCGTGAGTTGAGGGACCAATGTCTTTCCAACATTCCCGATACAGACAACACGCAATCAATACACGTAGAACAAATTCAATCGATGTACATATCCTTCCCAGTTGCAGATTTATATTAGTTATAGGATACGTTTTTGAAATTTTGCTCACCGAAAATCAACATTTTAAAGTGAGAAGTTTTCATTTGGTAAATGTTCAAACTCATTGAATTTATGTTATACCAATGGATAGAGCGGACGGCGAAACGTTGTTTTAACCCTCGCCCGTATAGGGGGGGGGTGCAACCCCCTCAGGTTTTTGTGTATTCCTTCCAATCCGATGAACGGATCGCTCTAAAATTTTCAATATTCTCTGGCGCAACCTTTTGACGACTTGTGGTGAATTTTGTTTTGGGAGGTCATATCAGGTCACGGAGTTATGAGGTCATAAATGGGAGGACATGCGGCCAGTTTTCAACAAATACGTGATTATCGCACGTATTTTGTTACGTACTTAGAGTAATCATGGGCCAGATGCCAAAATAGGTTCCCATTGAAAAATAATATTCAAAAAATTGGCGACCTCGGTTGACCTCGGTTGACCTCGGTTGACCTCGTTTGACCTTTCGACCTTTTTTAGCTGACCTACGATAATTTTTCTTTCTGAATTCGAATTAATTCAGCGTCCATTTTTACCCTGGGGAACTTTAATCTTCGAAATTGGAACCACTTTTCGAAAAGTTGGATATTTGTGTTCATGGATTTGACCTCATTTGGTGCATGATATGTCGGTCCGATCACATCGTGTGACATGTCGTTATGTTCGCAAGGTCCAAATAAACATATTTCCGGGCATTTCGTGGATATTTATACAGTAGTTTAGATGCAACTGAAGATTTTCTTAGGAAGATACAAAACACTTTTAGACTTTTGAACTCACCTGGAAGGTCAACCATTGACCTTCGTAGGTCATACTAAATTCCAATCGCAAGATCTCGGACAGATCTATAACTTTGGTCTTTGGTTCGTTTTCGTAACATGCACGGTTTAGAATCGCCAGAGGGGTCGTACCCCCCCCTATACGACCGAAGGTGGTAAAATGCCGTATGCTGGCGAGGGTTAAGCTAACTTGCCCTCATAAGAATGCTTAATTTATCCAGAGTCTTGGTTTTGAACTCTGATTAACAAATATACAAAATTAATCAGTCATCAAAAACGGCAATTTTCCAAACATCATTCGTTGCGTTTGTTGCATCCCTAAATATAAGTAAACACTGAAAGCTGCATCCAAATCCAGTACAGTGTGACGACTGGCTGAACTTGTTGAACTTAAAGTGTAACGACTGGCTGAACGTGTTGAACTTAAAGTGTGACGACTGGCTGAACGTGTTGAACTTAAAGTGTGACGACTGGCTGAACGTGTTGAACTTAAAGTGTGACGACTGGCTGAACGTGTTGAACTTAAAGTGTGACGACTGGCTGAACGTGTTGAACTTAAAGTGTGACAACTGGCTGAACTTTGAACGTTTGGGTCCCGCCAGACCGGTCGAGCCAGAGCTTCGGTCCCCAAAACGTTTCGAGCTTTACCAGCACCAGTTTGCAATCCGTGTCACCTGTAGGACCGACCGTAGGATGAACCAGGCGTCTCGGTTTGCACTGCGACACCTTACCGCGACGAGAGAGCTAGGGCGAGCCGTACGGCGAGTAGGGCAGCAGTAGGGCGAGGCTCGCGACCCGCCGCGCGCTCCAGCTACCACGATACTGAAACACCGAGACGGTGACGCGATGCACGGTGTGACGCTACCGAGCCGGCCGAGACGGGTCGAGCCCCGTCGGCTATCTCGACGCCGGCGGTGAGCTCATGGCAGGTTCATATCTGGCCCATATCATGTCCGGTTCGCGTAGATATGATCGGCCAACGCGAATTCACCGCCTCACGCGACGGGTCGACACACAATCGCCATGCATTGCGATGCATGAAGAATTGTCTTCAAAGGAGCACGTAGGCATGCACCAATAGTTGTCGAAATACGCAACTGTGATATTGGATCTGGAAAGGTTACGGCGTATATCGATGCACTCAATATATACCAAAAAAAATCCAGACAAATGCAACTGAGGATCGGCGTAGAGTTTAGTTGTGACTTATACACTGGCCCGTAGTGAAATGTTTTAGGGCCCTTTTAACTATGGATGGCCGCTAGGAATGTAGGTTGTGCCGCTTCGTACCGATACTCACGCGTAGGTTGTGCCGCTTCGTACCGATACTCACTCGTAGGTTGTGCCGCTTCGTACCGATACTCACGCGTAGGTTGTGCCGCTTCATACCGATACTCACGCGTAGGTTGTGCCGCTTCGTACCGATACTCACGCGTAGGTTGTGCCGCTTCGTACCGATACTCACTCGTAGGTTGTGCCGCTTCGTACCGATACTCACTCGTAGGTTGTGCCGCTTCATACCGATACTCACTCGTAGGTTGTGCCGCTTCGTACCGATACTCACGCGTAGGTTGTGCCGCTTCGTACCGATACTCACTCGTAGGTTGTGCCGCTTCGTACCGATACTCACTCGTAGGTTGTGACGCTTCATACTGATAATCACTCGTAGGTTGTGCCGCTTCATACCGATACTCACGCGTAGGTTGTGCCGCTTCGTACCGATACTCACGCGTAGGTTGTGCCGCTTCGTACCGATACTCACTCGTAGGTTGTGCCGCTTCGTACCGATACTCACTCGTAGGTTGTGCCGCTTCGTACCGATACTCACTCGTAGGTTGTGCCGCTTCATACATACACGTACCGATACTCACTCGTAGGTTGTGCCGCTTCGTACCGATACTCACTCGATACTCACCGTAGGTTGTGCCGCTTCGTACCGATACTCACTCGTAGGCTGTGCCGCTTCGTACCGATACTCACTCGTAGGTTGTGCCGCTTCGTACCGATACTCACTCGTAGGTTGTGCCGCTTCGTACCGATACTCACTCGTAGGTTGTGCCGCTTCGTACCGATACTCACTCGTAGGTTGTGCCGCTTCGTACCGATACTCACGCGTAGGTTGTGCCGCTTCGTACCGATACTCACGCGTAGGTTGTGCCGCTTCGTACCGATACTCACGCGTAGGTTGTGCCGCTTCGTACCGATACTCACGCGTAGGTTGTGCCGCTTCGTACCGATACTCACTCGTAGGTTGTGCCGCTTCGTACCGATACTCACTCGTAGGTTGTGCCGCTTCGTACCGATACTCACGCGTAGGTTGTGCCGCTTCGTACCGATACTCACGCGTAGGTTGTGCCGCTTCGTACCGATACTCACTCGTAGGCTGTGCCGCTTCACAGCTATGCGTTGCCCGACAGTCGGCTTCAGGAATTTTGCGCAATTTCAACTGTAAAGCCGCAATTCATGGATCTGGTGGTCAGGCCAGGTCCACGCAACATGCTCTGCTTAACAATAGGACTCTGGTCCATACAGCTAAAACCCAAAGAACTAACTAACTGGTCCATGAAGCCACCCCAGCAAGAATTATAACTATATTTCTCAATAGTATGAATGTTGGACATTATATTATTATTTTGTGGCCGGATAATGTTGCATGGATATCATAATAACCCTCCCATCATCTTTGCAATCTTTGCAAAGATTTGCAATTTGCAATTCGATTTGCAAATTACTACATCTTTGCAATCGAGCTTCTTCTAACTATCCAGCTCATTCCTTGCTGCCGGAGTGAAAAATCCGCCGCTATCAATTGTTGATTGCCGACAGGAGTCCATTGGTAGCCTGCTCGTTGAACTGCCAGTTTTGTTTGGCCGACTGAGCAATGTAAGGCGGGAACAGCGTAAACCCGTGTTTATAACTTCATTACTACATAGCAAGTTGTCGCCTATGGCTCGGACACTTGCCAGTGGTGAAGCTGTCTGGAAGGTGCAACTTATCTCGTCCTGACCAGTGCAGAGCTATCATCATATGTTTCACCTGGCTGAGTGGTCGGCCGATTGCACGGCATTGTGCACTTGTGTGCACTGATTTGGCGCGTTGCTCACCTGTTTGTTTATTGGGTGGTTCACGACACACTTTCTGCACATTCACGGCTAATGGCGCCGCCCACACTGTTTCGCCGGATCCTCCTCATGGGATGAGGAGGATCGGAGAGCCATGAGGAGGATCTTGTCCAAGAAATATGCAGCTACTTCTGACCCTCCTGCTCCTGGATCCTGGCGCAGATTTGGAGCCGTGGACGAGGAATTATCGGAGATCCAACTGAACCAGGTCAGTACAAATCTGCGCCAGGATCCAGGAGCAGGAGGGTCAGAAGTAGCTGCACATTCCTTGGACGAGCTCCTCCCCATGGCTGCATCGGCCGTGGACGAGGAATTCTCTGGACGGCAGGAATTCTCTGGACGGCGGAAGTGTTGAGGGACCAATGACTTTCCCACATTCCCGATCCTGACAGCACGCAATCAATACACGTAGAACAAATTAAATCGATATACATATCCTTGCCAGTTGCAGATATATAGTAGTGATAGAATCCGTTTTTGAAATTTTGCTCACCCAAAATCAACATTTTAAATTGAGAAGTTTTCATTTTTTAAATGTTCAAACTCATTGAATTTATATCATTCCAATGGATAGAGAGGACGGCGAAACGTTGTTTGAAGCAAACTTGCCTTCCTAAGAATGCTTACTTTAGCCAGAATCTTGGATTTCATCTCTGATGAACAAATATACAAAATGAATCAGTCATCAAAAACGGCAATTATCCAAACATCATTCGTTCCGTTTTGTTGCATCTCTATAGATAGGTAAACACTGAAAGCTGCATCCAAATCCAAAAGTGTGACGACTGTCGCAATGTCGCAAATACGTCGCAATGTCTCCTAGGTGGCGGCGGTATGGACAGAAGGATCACTGCTGGCTGGCGATGGTGCTGATGACCTTGTCCAGTATGAAGGAGCGGTTACAGGTGGTGATATCCGTGCGGCATGTGGGGCACATGCAGCCAGCGGCTTTCAGCTGCTCCACGCAGCAGGCGCAGAAGGTGTGGCCGCAGCCGATAATGGTGGCGTTACTCAGCAGATGCAGACACATGGCGCACTCCAGCTCCCCGGCCACGGCACCGGACATGTCACCGGCAACTGCGGCGCCAGCGCTGGTGGCGCCGACACCTCTGGCGCCAAGTCCCCCGACGGTAACTGTGCCAACCCGACGTTGCAGCCGCGACTGGGGCCCCGCCTCGACCGGACCGGAGCCGGTGCTGGTGTCGCCGACTCCTCTGGCGCCAGGTCCTCGTGCGCCAGGTCCTCAGGCACCAGCGCTGGTGACGTCGACTTCTCTGGCGCCAGGTCCCCCGACGGTAACTGTGCCAACCCGACGTTGCAGCCGCGATTGGAGCCCGTGCTCGACCGGAGCGGGGCCAGCGGTGGTCTGTCGGGAAGGCGATCGGTGACGTCATTGGTGATTATCACGCGGATAATTGGAACTAGCTCGTCCGATGGTCGCGACGTGGGTCTCCAAAGGTTCCGCTCATTCAGGTATTCAGGTCAAAACTCTTTGCAATACCACCGGTGGTGGCAGTGCAAAGGAGATCAGGGAGATTCGACTTCAGGACTGGATTTGTACTTCATACTTTTGGGAGTACGGTTGATTTTTGGTAGAGAAAAGCGAATACGGATAGCATATCCTCCCTGAAGCTTCTCACTAATATATAAGTTTGCACTTCGCATTGAGGCTTAATGACCTGATCACGGAGCAGTTCATTCCCATTCAGCCCGCAAAGAATAATAATGACACGATAATTTCTGAAGAGTAACGTGATGCGAATATCCGAGAACAGCCTGTTTTTCCAGACGTCTACGGCCCCGGCTGAGCCCAGCCAATCATTTTCGAAAGACCTCGCCCGTGCCTGAGGGGCGAGAATGGCCGAGTGGTTAAGGTGTCGGACTATGGGTACCAAAGGTCCCGGGTTCGACTCTAGCGCCACTCAGGACATTTCCCAATCCCGCGGCCCACCGGCGAAACAGTGTGGGCGGCGCCATTAGCCGTGAATGTGCATAAAGTGTGTCGTGAACCAACCAATAAACAAACGCCCCTGCCTGAGCCAGTAGTGTGGCTATGGCCGCAGGCGCCGTGTTGCCCACCATGTGGAGGGCGATGACTCGTCGAAGGCTAGCTTATCGTCCCGACGTGGGATAAGTGCAAGTCTAGTCAATGGTGAAGTCCCTTTGGAGATCGACACTCCTTCGGTTTGCTCATGCGGCTGCCTTTGTACTGGTAGCCAGGATTTTCTTGAGGGGAAGGTGACCAAAAAATGTCTTGGGACAGAGGACAGCTTTCACTGCGAAACGCGCCGAAAACGGCTGGTTTTGCTACTTGCTTACTTGATCTAGTGTATTTTTGGTTAATCAGGGAAAACGGCCACCCCCGTGGTCGGGGCGGGGATGGCCGAGTAGTCAAGGTGATGGGCTCTGGGTACCAATCGTCCCGGGTTCGACACTCGCGCCACTCGGGACATTTCCCAATCCCGCGGACCGCCGGCGAAACAGTGTGGGCGGCGCCATTGGCCGTGAATGTGCATCAAGTGCGTCGTGAACCACCCGATAAACAAACAAAGACAAACAAACCCCCGTGGTTGAGCCTCCAGCGTGCACATTCCTGGACGTGATGCATCGGCAGAATCGTCGCAGAGGCCACCACCAGCAGCTGCTGCAGCAGCTGCCACCACTTGCAGCAGCTGCACCGCCACACCATGCCAGCCGGGTGCGGGTTTCGCGGCCATACGAAATCGTGCCGATATCATGTGCAAGAGGCAATTGTGGACCTATTTCACGAGGATATGCAATTGAAGAAGGCTTAATCACCTTGTTTTTGCTCGGATCTACTCCAGGCAAGTATGTTATCGATGGCTTTCATTTCGGAATCGTTTGGAAACAATCTATCAAACGGCTTGTGTTTTGTTTTTCGAGCATAACCCATCTGGCTGTCAATGAAGCACACGAAACCTGTGAGGGACACGGAGTTACCCTAGGGGGCACATGATCCAAGTGCTCCAATGACAGCTATGGGCCTGCCGTTCTCACAACCTTCGAGGTTCAACTTACGATGCACACCGGAATGTGCAACTTATCTCGTCCTGAGCAGCACAGAGCTATCATCATATGTTTCACCTGGCTGAGTGGTCGGCCGATTGCACGGCATTGTGCACTTGTGTGCACTGATTTGGCGCGTTGCTCACCTGTTTGTTTATTGGGTGGTTCACGACACACTTTCTGCACATTCACGGCTAATGGCGCCGCCCACACTGTTTCGCCAGTGGGCCGCGGAATTGGGAAATGTCCTGAGTGGCGCTAGTGTCGAACCCGGGACCTTTGGTACCCATAGCCCGACACCTTAACCACTCGGCCATCCCCGCCCCGCGTTGCTCACCTGATTGTACACGGCGGCGGCCGAGGGATTTCTGCAACAGCCTGAGCCGGGCCCGCCAGCGTCGCCTCGCAGACGTGGCTGCAGGTGAAGACGGCGCCTCAGGGCTGTATCGGCCGTGGACGAGGAATTATCGGAGAGCCAACTGAGCCAGGTCGGTACAAATTTGCGCCAGGATCCAGGAGCAGGAGGGTTAGAAGTAGCTGCATATTTCTTGGATAAGATCCTCCTCATGGCTGTATCGGCCGTGGACGAGGAATTATCGGAGAGCCAACTGAGCCAGGTCGGTACAAATTTGCGCCAGGATCCAGGAGCAGGAGGGTTAGAAGTGGCTGCATATTTCTTGGATACGATCTTCCTCATGAGTGGATCGACCGTGGACGAGGGATTATCGGAGGACAAGATCCTGCTCTTGGACAAAATCCTTCTCATGGCTGCATCGGCCGTGGACGAGGAATTATCGGAGAGCCAACTGAACCAGGTCAGTACAAATCTGCGCCAGAATCCAGGAGCAGGAGGATTACAAGTGGGTGCATATTTCTTGGACAAGATCCTCATCATGGCTGCATCGGCCATGGACGAGGAATTATCGGAGAGCCAACTGAACCAGGTCGCTACAAATCTGCGCCAGGATCCAGGAGCAGGAGGGTCAGAAGTAGCTGCATTTTTCTTGGACAAGATCCTCCTCATGGCTGCATCGGCCGTGGACGAGGAATTATCGGAGAGCCAACTGAACCAGGTCAGTACAAATCTGCGCCAGAATCCAGGAGCAGGAGGGTAAGAAGTCGCTGCATATTTCTTGTATACGATCTTCCCCATGAGTGGATCGACCGTGGACGAGGAATTCTCGGAGGACAAGATCCTCCTCTTGGACAAGATCCTTCTCATGGCTGCATCGGCCGTGGACGAGGAATTATCGGAGAGCCAACTGAACCAGGTCAGTACAAATCTGCGCCAGGATCCAGGAGCAGGAGGGTCAGAAGTAGCTGCATATTCCTTGGACGAGCTCCTCCCCATGGCTGTATCGGCCGTGGACGAGGAATTCTCTGGACGACAGCTGAACCAGGTCGCTCCGAGATGGCGGCAAAATCTGGCGGGAACGGCGTCACTCGCTCAGCTCGCGGTCACCAGGCGAGACCAGCACATCATGAAACCGTAGGCGATCATGAAAGTCATGTTCACAAGTATCTTGGGCTATTTATTGGGCTATATATTATCACAAGTCACGTGGGCTATTTCCCGGAGACGACCAGGTGCTGGAGATCCGTGGAAGCGGTGTTCACGATCCCATGCAGCACTGTTGACGGCAGGTCGGTTGGTGTTCAGGAGGCTTCATCACACTGTCATTCAAAGACGATATCGAAAGAACTGCTACGCGGTCACTTATACTGCAAAGTTGATGGCAAATTGTTTTCATATGACAAAACTTTTGCCGTGGCTTTGGCTGTCTGTTATGATTTGTGGGTCACATTGTCTCCGCGGATTCAATCGATGTACATATCCTTCCCAGTTGCAGATATATATTAGTTATAGGATACGTTTTTGAAATTTTGCTTTTCATTTGGTAAATGTTCAAACTCCTTGAATTTATGTTATACCAATGGATAGAGCGGACGGCGAAACGTTGTTTTAACCCTCGCCCGTATAGGGGGGGGGGGGACCCCCTCAGGTTTTTGTGTATTCCTTCCAATCCGATGAACGGATCGCTCTGAAATTTTCAACATCCTCTGGAGCAACCTTTTGAGGACTTGTGGTGAATTTTGTTTTGGGAGGTCATATCAGGTCACGGAGTTATGAGGTCATAAATTGGAGGACATCCGACCAGTTTTCAACAAATACGTGATTATCGCACGTATATTGTTACGTACTTAGCGTAATCATGTGCATATAATTAAAAATACAGATGCCAAAATGGGTTCCCATTGAAAAATAACATTCCAAAAATCGGCGACCTCGGTTGACCTCGGTTGACCTCGTTTGACCTTTCGACCTTTTTTTAGCTGACCTACGATAATTTTTATTTCTGAATTCGAATTAATTCAGCGTCCATTTTTACCCTGGGGAACTTTAATCTTCGAAATTGGAACCACTTTTCGAAAAGTTGGATATTTGTGTTCATGGATTTGACCTCATTTGGTGCATGATATGTCGGTCCGATCACATCGTGGGACATGTCGTTATGTTCGCAAGGTCCAAATACACATATTTCCGGGCATTTCGTGGATAATTTTACAGTAGTTTAGATGCAACTGAAGATTTTCTTAGGAAGATACAAAAAACTTTTAGACTTTTGAACTCACCTGGAAGGTCAACCATTGACTTTCGTAGGTCATACTAAATTCCAATCGCAAGATCTCGGACAGATCTATAATTGTGGTCTTTGGTTCATTTTCGTAACATGCACGGTTTAGAATCGCCAGAGGGGTCGTACCCCCCTCCCCCCTATACGACCGAAGGTGGTAAAATGCCGTATGCTGGCGAGGGTTAAGCTAACTTGCCCTCATAAGAATGCTTAATTTATCCAGAGTCTTGGTTTTGAACTCTGATTAACAAATATACAAAATTAATCAGTCATCAAAAACGGCAATTTTCCAAACATCATTCGTTGCGTTTGTTGCATCCCTAAAGATAAGTAAACACTGAAAGCTGCATCCAAATCCAGTACAGTGTGACGACTGGCTGAACTTGTTGAACTTAAAGTGTAACGACTGGCTGAACGTGTTGAACTTAAAGTGTGACGACTGGCTGAACGTGTTGAACTTAAAGTGTGACGACTGGCTGAACGTGTTGAACTTAAAGTGTGACGACTGGCTTAACGTGTTGAACTTAAAGTGTGACGACTGGCTGAACGTGTTGAACTTAAAGTGTGACGACTGGCTGAACGTTGAACGTTTCGGTCCCGCCAGACCGGTCGAGCCAGAGCTTCGGTCCCAAAACGTTTGGAGCTTTACCAGCACTAGTTTGCAATCCGTGTCACCTGTAGGACCGACCGTAGGATGAACCAGGCGTCTCGGTTTGCACTGCGACACCTTACCGCGACGAGAGAGCTAGGGCGAGCCGTATGGCGAGTAGGGCAGCAGTAGGGCGAGGCTCGCGACCCGCCGCGCGCTCCAGCTACCACGATACTGAAACACCGAGACGGTGACGCGATGCACGGTGTGACGCTACCGAGCCGGCCGAGACGGGTCGAGCCCCGTCGGCTATCTCGACGCCGGCGGTGAGCTCATGGCAGGTTCATATCTGGCCCATATCATGTCCGGTTCGCGTAGATATGATCGGCCAACGCGAATTCACCGCCTCACGCGACGGGTCGACACACAATCGCCATGCATTGCGATGCATGAAGAATTGTCTTCAAAGGAGCACGTAGGCATGCACAAGTAGTTGTCGAAATACGCAACTGTGATATTGGATCTGGAAAGGTTACGGCGTATATCGATGCACTCAATATATACCAAAAAAATCCAGACAAATGCAACTGAGGATCGGCGTAGAGTTTAGTTGTGACTTATACACTGGCCCGTAGTGAAATGTTTTAGGGCCCTTTTAACTATGGATGGCCGCTAGGAATGTAGGTTGTGCCGCTTCGTACCGATACTCACGCGTAGGTTGTGCCGCTTCGTACCGATACTCACGCGTAGGTTGTGCCGCTTCGTACCGATACTCACGCGTAGGTTGTGCCGCTTCGTACCGATACTCACTCGTAGGTTGTGCCGCTTCGTACCGATACTCACTCGTAGGTTGTGCCGCTTCGTACCGATACTCACGCGTAGGTTGTGCCGCTTCGTACCGATACTCACTCGTAGGTTGTGCCGCTTCGTACCGATACTCACTCGTAGGTTGTGCCGCTTCGTACCGATACTCACCGTAGGTTGTGCCGCTTCGTACCGATACTCACTCGTAGGTTGTGCCGCTTCGTACCGATACTCACGCGTAGGTTGTGCCGCTTCGTACCGATACTCACTCGTAGGTTGTGCCGCTTCGTACCGATACTCACTCGTAGGTTGTGCCGCTTCGTACCGATACTCACTCGTAGGTTGTGCCGCTTCGTACCGATACTCACGCGTAGGTTGTGCCGCTTCGTACCGATACTCACGCGTAGGTTGTGCCGCTTCGTACCGATACTCACTCGTAGGTTGTGCCGCTTCGTACCGATACTCACGCGTAGGTTGTGCCGCTTCGTACCGATACTCACGCGTAGGTTGTGCCGCTTCGCACCGATACTCACGCGTAGGTTGTGCCGCTTCGTACCGATACTCACTCGTAGGTTGTGCCGCTTCGTACCGATACTCACGCGTAGGTTGTGCCGCTTCGTACCGATACTCACTCGTAGGTTGTGCCGCTTCGTACCGATACTCACTCGTAGGTTGTGCCGCTTCGTACCGATACTCACGCGTAGGTTGTGCCGCTTCGTACCGATACTCACTCGTAGGTTGTGCCGCTTCGTACCGATACTCACTCGTAGGTTGTGCCGCTTCGTACCGATACTCACTCGTAGGTTGTGCCGCTTCGTACCGATACTCACTCGTAGGTTGTGCCGCTTCGTACCGATACTCACTCGTAGGTTGTGCCGCTTCGTACCGATACCCACTCGTAGGTTGTGCCGCTTCGTACCGATACCCACTCGTAGGTTGTGCCGCTTCATACCGATAATCACGCGTAGGTTGTGCCGCTTCGTACCGATACTCACGCGTAGGTTGTGCCGCTTCGTACCGATACTCACGGTAGGTTGTGCCGCTTCGTACCGATACTCACTCGTAGGTTGTGCCGCTTCGTACCGATACTCACCGTAGGTTGTGCCGCTTCGTACCGATACCACGCGTAGGTGCCGCTCGACCGATACTCACGCGTAGGTTGTGCCGCTTCGTACCGATACTCACTCGTAGGTTGTGCCGCTTCGTACCGATACTCACTCGTAGGTTGTGCCGCTTCGTACCGATACTCACTCGTAGGTTGTGCCGCTTCGTACCGATACTCACGCGTAGGTTGTGCCGCTTCACAGCTATGCGTTGCGTGACAGTCGGCTTCAGGTATTTTGCGCAATTTCAACTGTAAAGCCGCAATTCATGGATCTGGTGGTCAGTCCGGGTCCACGCAACATGCTCTGCTTAACAATAGGACTCTGGTCCATACAGCTAAAACCCAAAGAACTAACTAACTGGTCCATGAAGCCACCCCAGCAAGAATTATAACTATATTTCTCAATAGTATGAATGTTGGACATTATATTATTATTTTGTGGCCGGATAATGTTGCATGGATATCATAATAACCCTCCCATCATCTTTGCAATCTTTGCAAAGATTTGCAATTTGCAATTCGATTTGCAAATTACTACATCTTTGCAATCGAGCTTCTTCTAACTATCCAGCTCATTCCTTGCTGCCGGAGTGAAAAATCCGCCGCTATCAATTGTTGATTGCCGACAGGAGTCCATTGGTAGCCTGCTCGTTGAACTGCCAATGTTGTTTGGCCGACTGAGAAATGTGAGGCGGGAACAGAGTAGACCAGTGTTTCTCAATTAATGACTACAGGGCAAGTTCACTTATGGCTCGGACACTTAGTAGGTAGGTACAGTAGGTACAGTAGGTACAATCCTCTTGTGTTCCAGAGCCTTCTTTCCCAAAATAGGTTCCTCCCTTCACATTTTATGGGATCCGAACACAGTCCTACTCTTGCAAAGTAGGGGCCTCATTTCCTATCAGCCGCTATCATTTGTTAATTGTCCACAAGAGTCCATTGGTAGCCTGCTCCTTGAACTGCCGATGATATTTGGCAGACTGAGGAATGTAAGGCAGGAAAATCGTAGACCCGTGTTTTTCACTTCATGACTGCAGGGCAAGTTGTCGCCTATGGCTCGGACACTTGCCCGTGGTGAAGCTGTCACGCAACGCATAACTGCGAAGCGGGACAGCCTACTATTGATTGTTGGTGTGGAGCGGCGCAGCCTACGTTCCTAGCGGCCATAGTCAAAGGTCCCCGAGAACATTTCACTGCAGGCGAGTGTATAAATCTTGCACACCGAATACAAACATGAACCGATAGCATTCCAGTATTCTGGGACGGTTTTTCTCACCATTTATTGGAGGCAAATACTTTATTATTATCAATTCGCGTACACGAACCTCTCCCACCTCCCGGCTCAGCCACACAGGTTCGATCTAATCCCCCTACCCAGTCCTGACCGACCTAGGTTTGTAGGATGGCTATGCTGTTGTATACCGAACATTCCATTTTGAAGTAAATGTTCGATGTTATGGCTTGCTTTGCCAGTCAATCTGCTCATTCGCTTTTAGGAATGTTGGTGTGACCAGCGATCCAAAGGAAAGAAAATTTGTCTACGTTACGGGCCATGGCTTGCTGGATTTGACCAATGTCTGTCTGGGGCGGAAGCGGGGGATGAGTCTGTACAATTTGGCATGTCTGGCGTGTTGTGCTTCTTGACTGTTGTAACGAAGTTCGTTTTGACCCACCCGTTCCGCACGCATTTCGATGCATTCGGCTCCCATGGATCCTGGGATCAAGAATCAGGTGTGGGGGGGGGGACGAGTAGCCTAGGGGTAAATTGCTCCTCTCGCAATCGAAATGTTGTGGGTTCGAATCTCACCTGTCGCCACTCTTCGCCCGCGACCAATCGACGTGAGAGATTGGGGACGCTACATGACTCAACGGTCGATGTGTCGTAAAACCAATAACCAACACATGGATAACTTCCAGAATCAGGTGATACTTTCCAATACGATCCAGATGACTTCCAATCCAGACAACTTCCAATAACAACCAAGCATCAGGTGGGCGCCTGCCGTCGTCGCTGACGCAGTCGGCCTCCGACACGGTCGCCACCTGCCGGTGACACGTCAACTGACCTGTCACGTGGTGGGCGGCGATCGGTCGTGGTCGCACCTCCCTGGCCAGTAGTGGTGACCCGCTACCTGATAAGGCGCCGGCTCGACTGTCACGTGATGGGCGGTGATCGGTCGTGGTCGCACCTCCCTGGCCAGTAGTGGTGACCCGCTACCTGATGAGGCGCCGGCTAGACTGTCACGTGCTGGGCGGCGATCGGTCGTGGTCGCACCTCCCTGGCCAGTAGTGGTGACCCGCTACCTGATAAGGCGCCGGCCAGACTGTCACGTGATGCGATCGGTCGTGGTCGCACCTCCCTGGCCAGTAGTGGTGACCCGCTACCTGATAAGGCGCCGGCCAGACTGTCACGTGATGGGCGGTCGGTCGTGGTCGCACCTCCCGGCCAGTAGTGGTGACCCGCTACCTGATAAGGCGCCGACTGTCACGTGCTGGGCGGTGATCGGTCGTGGTCGCACCTCCCTGACGCCGGCCAGACTGTCCGTGATGCGGTCGGTGTGGTCGCACCTCACCTGATAAGGCGCCGGCCAGACTGTCACGTGATGCGGTCGGTCGTGGTCGCACCTCCCTGGCCAGTAGTGGTGACCCGCTACCTGATAAGGCGCCGGCTCGACTGTCACGTGCTGGGCGGTGATCGGTCGTGGTCGCACCTCCCTGACCAGTGGTGGTGACCCGCTACCTGATAAGGCGCCGGCTGGACTGTCACGTGCTAGGCGGCGGTGCAGCGTTCTAACACGCAGCCCCCCCCCCCCGCTCCGGGTGACGCCCATGACATGACATGAATCGTCCTCATTCGGCTCAGAATATCCTACGCGGGCGGACGTGTGTGAGTGGCAGACATCTCTAAGCTATGGACGCGCGCGGGTGTATGTGAGTGTGCGGCGGCTCTGCCTTTGCTACTGTTCGTATCGGTTTTTTTGTCAAACCGTTGAACTATTTGTCACCATATAATTATGACATAATCCCTCAATAATATGGGCCCTAATCACGATGACTTTCAAGAAAGGCTCTTGGATTTCAGAGAGGAGTCATTGAACGTGCGAGCGAGGTAACGCGAATCCGAGGAAAAGCTAGACTATCACTGCCAGGCGCAGGACTTACCTACTGTGTGGATATAGCGGAGAGTGTGCTAACAGAGTCAGCAGTGGAAATGGAAGGGTTGTCAGGTAGACGTTTCGAAAGCTTAAGGCCTGGTCCAGTGATGGCGATGCCTACATTGACCTACATTGATGCGATGCCTACATTGATGTCTATATGCAGTGTTTTGTATATGTTGTATTCTACAACATTGTGAAAGGTGCCAACAATTTCTGCCGATGTGACGGCCGGTTTCTATTCTGAGAGCAAGTATTCGACCCTTGGTTGACTGTTGGTTCAGAATGACCTATTGGGAGGTCGAGCTGCAGTGGTTGGCATTATCAGGTTATGATATGAAATATGCGTGGGAATTTGAACACTAACTGGCGGGGAGTTTGCGCCCAAACAGGCTCCTGTCATATCTGCCAGGCCGAAAACACCGGTGTGCCGTTGGTTTTCAACACATTTGGTTTTGGTGTGGTAGTGGCATAGCTGTTATGTCTTCATGAAACAAGAGTAGTGATGTCTGAGTCTACTAGAAGACTCATACACATGACGTCGGATTATTATCATGGATTGCTGTGTCATGCCGATACATGCCATCCGATATATGTCGAACATGACACGACATTCGAGAATGGTGTAGCCGAAGGCACATACCGAGCATGATAAGGTAATCGATTATTTTACTTCGATTACAAATATCGATCATGATACAATATCCGAGGATGATATATCCGATTGCCGCCACGGTAGCTCAGTTGGCTAAAGCGCTGGCCTGCACTGGTCTCCCCTGTCCTGGCAACATAGGGTTCGAGTCGCTTCGCGCGCTCGCGTTTAGTCCCCGGCTGGGAGGGTCAGTTGGCAGCTGGCCCGATAAGGCCGGGGACGAGCTACCGGGCGGCCGTGTCGGTGCATTGGCGGCACGTTAAACTTTCGGTCTAAATACTGCCGTTGAATTGGAGTTCATAGGTCGGGTGGTGGGGCCAGGGTTCACGCAGCAACCTCTGCTTAGCAATAGAACCCTGGTTCCTAAAGCCACCCCAGGAACAACTCTGATTAATTTTTTTTAAAGAAGAAAAATGCATATGTCGATTTTGACACAATATCCTTAGGCGATTTAGCCGGTGGCATATATCGTGTATGACACAATATTCCAGGATGCTATATCCAATGGCATGTATCAATCATGACACGACGATGACCTGGTGACATATAATCGCTATGAAATCTTGATATTATCATCACCAAGAAATCTTGATGATAAAACGACCGCAGTATGCCAGTAGTTCACATGCTCTTTCGTCAAGGGCATACAGCTTTCATTATCGAGAAGAAGCACACAATGTAGTGCATTTATTGACACACAATTGGACGGCGATCATGTCAAGACATCATGCTGCTAGTCTCAGCCCAGTTAACTGGATTGCGATCGTGTCAACACAACACAATGTCAGTCCCGACTCCTCTAAGTTGATGGCGACCAATTTCAAGACATCATGCTGTTAGCCCCGACCGAGTCAATTGGATGACAATCGGTGTCAACACAGCACATTGCTAGTATCGGCTCCACCAATTCAATGGTGATCAATGTCAAGACATTAAAGTGGCAAGACTCTGTCCTGTCCTGCCTTGCTGCCTTCCAATGTCCTGTCCTGCTCCTGCAAAGTCGTACACTTCTGTCCTGTTCTGGTATTCTTTGTCGCAATATGTTCTGCTGTTCGGTTCTGCTGTCCTGATCTGGCGTTCTGATCTGGCGTGCTCTGTCATATTCTGCTCTGCTGCCATGCCTTGCTGCTCTCACTTGGCATATCTTGCTCTTCAGTTCTGATCTGGCATGCCTTGGCGTGTTCCGTTCTGCTCCGCTGATCTGCTCTCCTGACCTGGCGTTCTGATCTGGTCCGCGCTGTTGCATGTTGTCCTGCTGCTCTGCTCTGCCGTTCTGATCTGGCGCGTTGCGGTGGCGCAGGCTCGCGTCCGACCGGCCCAGCTGGCGGGGGGCAGGCCGGCGGGGTGCAGGCTGGCGGGGGGCAGGCCGACGGGGGGCAGGCCGGCGGGGGCCAGGCCGGCGGCGGGCAGCCCGGTCGTGCCGGCTCCCAGCTGGCGCCGTCGCACGGCACGATGAAGATGCCGACGTTGCTGGTGGCCGGGGCGCGGCGGCCGGCGGCCGCAGCCGAGCCCGGCCTGGTGGCGATGGCCACCGCACCAGCCACAGCACCGGCTACAGCACCGGCTACAGCGCCGGCGGCGGTCGGCCGGCGACTCGCCGAGGCGTCGCGCGGCCCCACTCGGCAGAGGCGCGGCACCGCTCGGCAGAGGCGCGGCAGCGACAGCCGGTCGAGGCGAGGCGACGCCGGCCGGTCGAGGCCCGGCAGCACCGGCCGGTCGAGGCTCTGTGCGCGCCGAGCCTGCCGGGCGGACGCGCCGCCGGTGCGGCACAGCTTGCGGCAGCAGGCTCGCCACATGGCGCTGTAGCGACTTCTGAGGTCCTCGCACCAGTAGCCGAACAGCCAGCCGTTGATGAGGAACAGCAGCAGGCGCAGGTAGCCGGCCACGCGCAGCGGCGTGGCCAGACGCCGGCCGACCACCTGCTGCGTCAGCAGCACGACCAGCAGCGGCAGCTTCAGCGCGGCCGTCAGCACCACCAGGCGGATGACCGCGTAGAGCGCCTTGTGGCGCGCCTGCGGCGCCGCGCCGCCCACGCCGGCGAACTGCCGGCGCGTCTTGCGGTCCTGCTGGACGCCGCGGAAGCCGACCACGCCGTTGATGGTCAGCAGCAGCACGATGGACACGACGCCGAACGCCAGCTGCCTGCCGCCGTGCCAGGGCCCGCTCACCGTGTGCGTGCAGATGACGGGCGCGTGGCGGCCGCGCAGCGTGCTGCCGACGTGCGCCAGCTGCGGCACCAGCAGCGCGGCCGGCGGCAGCCACACGGCCGCGTGCAGCAGGCGCAGCCGGCGCGGCGTCATCAGCGAGAAGTAGCGCAGCCCGTGCTGCACGGCCACGTAGCGCTCCAGGCTGACGGCCAGCAGCGCCGTGGAGGCGGCGGCGCCGGCGCCGTTGCGCGCCGCCATGATCAGCTGGCACGCCGGCAGCGGCACCGCCACCGTCGCGAGCCGCATCACGCCCAGCAGCGTGTTGAGCACGCCCAGCAGCGTGTTGGCGCACGCCATGTGCGCGATCAGCTGGAACATGGGCCGCTCGCGCAGCACGCTGCTCGTGACCACCGCCAGCACGGGCACCAGCGCGTTGGCCGTCTGCAGCAGGCCGAACACTGTGATCAGGCTCTCCAGCATGTTGGCAGGCGGGGCGCGAGGTCCTGCCGCCGCCAGTGACGGCACGCTCTTGTCGACACTAGTGACGGCACGCTCTTGTCGACACTAGTGACGGCACGCTCTTGTCGACACTAGTGACGTCACGCTGCACTCTTGTAAAGTCTCACACTCTCCCTCCAGTGCACGCTCTTGTCGACACTAGTGACGGCACGCTCTTGTTACTCTTGTCACAGTCGTCACGCTCTTGTCGACACTAGTGACGGCACGCTCTTGTCGACACTAGTGACGGCACGCTCTTGTCGACACTAGTGACGGCACGCTCTTGTCGACACTAGTGACGGCACGCTCTTGTTGTCACGCTCTTGTCGACACCAGTGACGGCACGCTCTTGTCGACACTCTTGTCGACAGGACGTCACCTGTCGCACTAGTGAATCACGCTCTTTCGCGCCAGTGACGGCACGCTCTTGTCGACACTAGTGACCTCACACTCTTGTCGACACTAGTGACGTCACGCTCTTGTCGACACTAGTGACGGCACGCTCTTGTTGTCACGCTCTTGTCGACACCAGTGACGTCACGCTCTTGTCGACACTAGTGACGGCACGCTCTTGTCGACACTAGTGACGGCACGCTCTTGTCGACACTAGTGACGGCACGCTCTTGTCGACACTAGTGACGGCACGCTCTTGTTTCACCTTTGTCGACACTAGTGACGGCACGCTCTTGTCGACACTGCACTAAAGTGACGGCACGCTCTTGTCGACACTAGTGACGGCACGCTCTTGTCGACACTAGTGACGTCACGCTCTTGTCGACACTAGTGACGGCACGCTCTTGTCGACACTAGTGACGGCACGCTCTTGTCGACACCTTGTCGACACTAGTGACGGCACGCTCTTGTCGACACTAGTGACGGCACATATGTCACGCTCTTGTCGACACTAGTGACGGCACGCTCTTGTCGACACTAGTGACGGCACGCTCTTGTCGACACCAGTGACGGCACGCTCTTGTCGACACTAGTGACGTCACGCTCTTGTCGACACTAGTGACGGCACGCTCTTGTCGACACTAGTGACGGCACGCTCTTGTCGACACTAGTGACGGCACGCTCTTGTCGACACTAGTGACGGCACGCTCTTGTTGTCACGCTCTTGTCGACACTAGTGACGGCACGCTCTTGTCGACACATACGCTCTTGTCGACACTAGTGACGGCACGCTCTTGTCGACACTAGTGACGGCACGCTCTTGTTGTCACGCTCTTGTCGACACTAGTGACGGCACGCTCTTGTCGACACTAGTGACGGCACGCTCTTGTCGACACTAGTGACGTCACGCTCTTGTCGACACTAGTGACGGCACGCTCTTGTCGACACTAGTGACGGCACGCTCTTGTCGACACGCTCTTGTCGACACGAGTGACGGCACGCTCTTGTCGACACTAGTGACACACGCTCTTGTCGACACTAGTGACGGCACGCTCTTGTTGACACTAGTGACGGCACGCTCTTGTCGACACCAGTGACGGCACGCTCTTGTCGACACTAGTGACGGCACGCTCTCGTCGACACTAGTGACGGCACGCTCTTGTTGTCACGCTCTTGTTGTCACGCTCTTGTCGACACTAGTGACGGCACGCTCTTGTTGTCACGCTCTTGTCGACACTAGTGACGGCACGCTCTTGTCGACACTAGTGACATCACACTCTTGTCGACACCTGCCCAGGTGAGGCGCCCTCCTGTCGCCCCCAGTGACGTCACGCTCCAGTGACGTCACGCTCTTGTCGACACCTGCCCTGAAAACAGCCCCGTCGGTTGGCGTCTTGTCCGTTTGTCCAGCAGAAGTTAGCCATACACCCGGCAACACATTCGACAGAACGTCAGACAGCACGCACTTCAGCACGTTCTGCGGCACATTTAGCATTGCATTCGGCAGGACATTCAGCGGCGCGTTCGGCAGGTTATTTGGCATCAAACTGGGTGGAATGTTCGGCACCGCCTTGGGCAGCACAATCGGCAGGAGGAGCAAGACTATCGGAAAGCGTCGGAAATGCACGCCAGCAAAACTATCGGAAATGCACGCCAGCAAAACTATCGGAAATGCATGCCAGCAAAACTATCGGAAATACACGCCAGGAAAACTATCGGAAATGCACGCCAGCAAAACTATCGGAAATGCACGCCAGCAAAACCATCGGAAATGCACGCCAGCAAAACCATCGGAAATGCGTTCAGCGGCATGTGCAGCAACGTGTTTTGCAGCGTTTCAGCGGGATATTCGGCACGCAAGTTGGCAGCACATACGGCAGCCGTTGGCCTCAGCAGCGCATCCGTTCAGCGCTGCCAAATTGGCTATCTTGGGCATTTAGGCGAGGTTGCAAATGTAAGTTCAGAGTCAAATGCCTTCCAAATCCTGCGGAATGTAATCACCGAAATCCGAATTTTGACCCATTTCGAAGTAGAGAATCAATTGAATGCGATTGAACTTCTTTGATCCACCACAAATTGTACAGTTTTTTTTGCGTTGCTTTCCTGATGTCAGCTTAGCGAATCGGCGTGAATCGAGTCTCCAGCCGACGCCAACCTAGTCAGCTGACGCCAGCCGAGCCAGCTGACGCCAGCTGAGCCAGCTGACGCCAGCCTTGCCCAGCTAACGCCAACCTTGCCAGCTGACGCCACGCGAGCTGCCAGCTGAGGCCAGGCGAGCTGCCAGCTGAGGCACTCCATCCGGCACCGCGTGCAGCATCACATTGCACAGCACGCCTAGCAGCACACTCGTCAGCACATCCAGCGTCGATCGACGCCCTCCCCACCCCCTCACTGCCATTGTTGTCGCCGGTGGGAAGCGTGGTCGGCGTCCAATGTAATCAGCTCCTGTTCAGCTGTGTAGCGTACGGACCGAAAAACCGATTGGTTGGTTATTTGGGCTTAGGGGCGCGTCGACTGCTTCGGTCATACAGCGCCCATGCCGAAAAACCGAAATACCATGAGAGTATCCACCGCAGTGTGCATTTAAGTACAAATTAAAAGTACGCATGCCCAGAGGCCATGATCTGTATCAATTAATGCGTAGGGTCGCTTGGTTATGATTTGAAGAAGTTCTCGTTGGACCATAGAGACCTTAGCTGTGATTCGCAAGACCTACTACTTCAGCCCGATGCATCGGTTGGCTAGTTCGCTTCACTAGAATAAGCTGGATGGAATGGCAGAGTCTGTCCATAGCTCAAAGATACAGAAAATGCATTCATGTAAATGGCATTGGGAGCTCAAAAGTAATTTGCTGAACTTCACTTTACTTTTACTTCTCTGCAGAAAAGAAGCAAATTAGCGGTGCTGTCCTAATGATTCGTACGCTCTTTCCTAATACTTTAATTGCTTGTTCCTAATGATTCATATGCTCGTTCATAATGACATGAATAGTATATGACAGTATATAATAGTAGGTATGTGAATACGAAAAGTAATGAATAGCATGATCGTCCTTAATGATTCATGTGATCGTTCATAATGAATCGTCTGTCCGTCCCTAATGATTCGCATGATCGTTCCCAATGATTTTTGTGTTCGTTCCTAATGATTCTTACTCTCATTCCTAACAATTCATATGTACGTCTCTAATAATTACCATGGTCGTCCTTAATGATTCGTTTGTTCGTTCTTAATGATCCGTATGTTCATTTCCAATGTTTGTATGTTCGTTCCTAATTATTCGTATGCTCGTTCCTACCGGATGGTATGCTCGTTCCTAATTTTCGTGTCCCGTGTGTATGGAGACAAAATGGAAATATTCCCAAGGCATCTTTTTTTTCGATTAAAACAAGCACACAGCGCACAAATAGAGAACTATTAAAGCGCTAAGGAGAAAATTATATGATGCTGCAAAGTGTGTCGTAGCAAACAGGTTATAGGGTGTTACTGATTTTGAGTCTAAGAAACGTTCATTTGAACATACAAATCAGGGTCATATAATACGAACGATTTTTAGGCGTAAACGTCGCATTTTCAAAGCCAGTTTTTAAAAGAAGGCACACGTTTGACGCAACGAATAAAAGCCCTAAAACAAAGACATGGTGGAGGTATGTTTGAAACCTGGGTTTTTCAAAATAATTTTGACATGGTGAAGATCCTGAATGCTTGGGGTGGTCACACACTTCTGCTTTCAAGACCTATTTAAAAGCGTTTCAACCAAGCAATCAAAGAGGCTGAAGATGTCACTTGTTCATGAACAAGTATGTCTCTGTAGAAAACACTTCGGATTTTATGCCGGGTTTTCATGAAACACTGCTAACATTGTCTCTTTGAAAGTGGATGACCTTGCCCGGTCAAATGTTGCTGTTTCACCTTCATCAAGTATGTGGGCACAATGCCCTGCAACGCACTTTTCCAAGATCCTTTGTCTTCGCTTCATCGCCTTGTCTTCGTCAGTTGAAAGTTCCTGTACAATTACAGTATGATTACGTTCGAACCAGGAAAAAACTAGGTTGTTTCCCACGCCTTCTACGCAAGCCCGTAACTTTTGACTCGTATTGTGATAATGCCGTGCTGTTTGCCTGACACTCGACCAGCTAGTTATGCCAAGTATTATGCCAAGTATAGTTATGCCATGCCTAGTATAGTTATAGCCAAGTATAGTTATACTACCCAATAGAAATGTCATTAAACCGAAATGGGTTAGCGACTAGGAGCTGCCAATCGGCAAAATAAAATTACCAGTGGGCGACACCCTGACCTTGACCTTTTTTGCCCCACCTGGAGAGTCAATGTTCATGTGTAGACAAGCGTTTTCTAGAGCACTTCAAGGAGGAAGTGTTCTGACGCACTACACACCAGTGAAAACCGTGCTTTCGGCTTCATTTAGAACAAACTTAGGAAATGCGGAGCACCCCCCCCCGCACCCGCCGGCAGAGGGAGATGGGGATCGACCGCAGACATCAGTTCGCGGGCTAAGACCCGACGTCAAGGTCGAGGCCCTACAAGCTTGCGACATACCAAGTCAAGTTATTCAATCTGAAAAGCACAAGGTTCTGAACAGTGATGGCCGCACCAGGATAGCATTTCTATTCTATGTTCTGTCTATGTCTTCGAGGTTGATGACTTCTATGTTGATATTTTATGTGGATGCATCCATTTGCGGGCAATTCACGTGGCTAGGGGGCAAACTGCATGGCCTGCTGTGCGCAAACGTACTGAAATTAATTTCGATCCGACACCACCAGAGAATCGTTCAGAGGGCGGGCGACCTGTCCTACTATCTGGCCGCACAATGGATGAAAAATACCAATTTTACCCTGCCGGGCGGACGGGACGGAAAGCTTCTTTCCGGTGGGAACATTGTTTTACAGAATTATGTTGCACCTTCAACACATGAATACCTACATGCGTACAAGTATTGTTTACATCCTTGTGTGTTTCAAAGCACAAGCATTTCCAAAATAGGACTGCTCTTGAACGCTCAGCATACGAGATATCTTTGGTAAGATGACAAAATGACACGCAACCTATCCACAGCTTAAATATCCACCGCAAAATGTTTACGAGCAAATCATCCGCTAGCAGAATATCCACTCGCAACATTTCGCATAGTCATGACAAGATATTGTCTCAGAAACTTGTCAAACGGAAAATATTTCCAACTTCTCCTTTGCTCAGGCTAACCAGGGATTTCCACGCTTCTAGTATTTCTCGTACCGATCAGTACGCGGCAAATAACGTACCGGATCAGTATATGCAGACAAGTACGCGGCCAATAACATGCTGATCGGGGTGAGCACGGTTGAGACGTGCTTGGATTCTGCCGTCTGTACCTTGGAAAGTACTTGACGTGTTTTCGCCAAAAATCGCAGCCAATGTTGAACGGTCATTTGCAAGTCAAAATCATCGCAGGCTTGTTCATATGCTTCTAACAATCGCGTGTAAGGTGCGTGGGAAAGACGGTAAGTTGTTTTCCGTTGAATATGATTGCCTTGTTTATGACCTATAACGCAATACAGACGATAAGGAATATGAGGGGAGCCCTTATGCCTTAGTGGACTTAATCACGAGCGAGCACCCTTCTTTTGAACCTTCTTTTGAAGTATGTTGGGCAAACGTTCTAATTTATTTCCGCATGCCTTGCATCGCCTGGTTCCTTAAGTGTATTTCAGATAACATCGATGAAGCTTTCGGAAGCCATTGTAAGGCTGTTGGGCAGATGATCACAGGGCTTAAAACATATATGCTTGCCCTGGGCAGATGCAGATAGGGTTCAACAGGGGTGGATAAAGCAGAGAGGGTACAACAGGGGGTGGATTATGGTGGTCAGAGAGAGAGTACAACAGGGGTGGACTAAGCCTATTCAGAGAGGCCACAACAGGTGGAACACTGGAACCAGCTGCCAGGAAACATTGTCAGTAGCAGCACATTGAACATTTTAAAAAACAACATAGACAATCATTATAAGACTAGAGGGCTTGCTTTTCAGTCTTACAGGGAGGGCTGATTGACAGATTTGGTGGGCAACTGGTTCAGTGTACAGAGTGCAACCAAGAAGGGCCCTTGTGGCTCATAGTTGCACTCATCTTTTATGTCTTTATGTCTTTATGTCTAAGTGGTACTGGTGTGGACGCCACACCACGTGGTTGCAACAGGCCCTGGCATGGATGGTAATTCCCGTAGTCCTGCCTTACCTCCTGCTGCAGTGCAGGAATGATTGAAGCGGCCTGCTGGACGTCTTCAAATGTAGATGGCCAGCGACACCAAACAAAATCAAGCTGGTGTCGAATGTTGATGCCACAACCAGCACGGATCACCATAGTGCTTCAGGTGATTGCACGGACCACTATAGTGTTTCAGGTGAGGGCACGGATCACTTTAGTGCTTCAGGTGAGATCATGGACCACTATAGTGTTTCAGGTGATTGAACTACAACTACAATGCTTCAGGTGATGGCGAGGACCATTATAGTGTTTCAGGTGAGGGCGCGGACCATTGTAGTGCTTCAGGTGAGGGCGCGGACCACTATAGTGATTCAGGTGAGGACGAGGACCATCATAGTGCTTCAGGTGAGGACGGGCCACTATAGTGCTTCAGGTGAGGTTACGGGCCACTATAGTGATTCAGGTGAGGGTGAGGACCACTATAGTGCTTCAGGTGATTGAACGGGCCACTATAGTGCTTCAGGTGAGGTCACGGACCACTATAGTGCTTCAGGTGATTGAACGGGCCACTATAGTGCTTCAGGTGAGGTCACGGACCACTATAGTGCTTCAGGTGAGGACACGGGCCACTTTAGTGCTTCAGGTGAGGGCACGGACCACTTTAGTGCTTCAGGTGATGGCACGGACCACTATAGTGATTCAGGTGAGATTATGACCACTGTAGTGTTTCAGGTAATTGAACGGGCCACTATAGTGCTTCAGATGATGGCGAGGACCATTGTAGTGCTTCAGGTGATGGCACGGACCACTATAGTGCTCCAGGTGAGGGCGCAGACGACTATAGTGCTTCAGGTGAGGTCACGGGCCACTATAGTGCTTCAGGTGAGGTCACGGACCACTATAGTGCTTCAGGTGAGGTCACGGACCACTATAGTGCTTCAGGTGAGGTTACGGGCCACTATAGTGCTTCAGGTGAGGTTACGGGCCACTATAGTGCTTCAGGTGAGGTTACGGGCCACTATAGTGCTTCAGGTGAGGTCACGGATCACTATAGTGCTGCAGGTGAGGTCACGGATCACTATAGTGCTTCAGGTGAGGTTAGTGGGTGGCAGGTTGCAGGTTCAGCCGACAGCGGCCAGGCACTACTCTTGACGTGAAAGGTGACCTGATATCACCTGGCGTTGTGACGTGAAAGGTGACCTGATATCACCTGGCGTTGTGACGTGAAAGGTGACCTGATATCACCTGGCGTTGTGACGTGAAAGGTGACCTGATATCACCTGGCGTGGTGACGTGAAAGGTGACCTGATATCACCTGGCGTGGTGACGTGAAAGGTGACCTGATATCACCTGGCGTGGTGACGTGAAAGGTGACCTGATGTCACCTGGCGTGAGATCCTCCATTGTTTATACCATCAGGTCTGTGGGGAAAAGTCCGTCAGTCGTGCCGAGCGAAGGGCCGCTTCCCGACGTTTGCGAAGCAGAATCCATTGGTGACGGGTGGTTGGTGCACCCTTGCACCCTTGCGTGAAGGCTAATGTTGGTTATCTTGAAGTCTTTATATTTTCGATTTCTACTAATAATGGATCAACACCGAGCCATTTGTGTCATTTTGTGAACTTGGCTCGGAGACAACATGAAATTTTGCTGGCGAATGCTTCCTCGAAATCCATTTGCATCGAGTATGTAGGGGAGACCGAGACTAGTTGATACCCGGGATACAACAGCATTTTCTCCAAAGGTATGGATCCGGCTGCCATACATGTTGCTACTGATAACCTCTTCTCGCGGCAAAAACAAGAATTAGTCATTTTGACCCACGGCTGCGGAATGGTGACGATATAGCACATTTTTGGAGCGAATTGAAATTTCAATGTTTGTGTTTTCCCTTTGATTTCCAAGTTGACACCCGCTTGCTGATGTTTTAGGTATCTGTTATCGTTACCATGTTCTCTCAGATTTGCAACGGCGAAATGCTTCTGTCGTTTGCCAATAAACTGTTCTCGTAATACTGCACTACATGCTGCAGCATGCACCAGAAAACCGGCGGAGTAAATTGATACCGTCTGCATCAACCCAACCAGCCGGTATCAACACCAGTCTGCATCAACATTTTGCTGGTAATGACCAAGAAGAACAACAAGATTGCTTATTTTTATGAAGGTGTTTGCTAAAACTATTTCAAGATAATCGTAATCATTATTTAAAGGAACATTTATCACACAACGGAAAAGGCTGAACGAAGGAATAGGTGCAGCTCCGGAATGAACGTTTACGCAGTCCATGAATGGCATATTCCATGCCAGGACGCAAACTATCATCTTTGCAGTAAATGTGAAATATGGACCTTTCAGATAGCGTAAAATAATGCCCCATATATGACATATTCTATGTAGCCAGCATTTTATAAACTTCTCCTATCGTCAATTAGAACCTGCCCATACGGCAGGGTAGGTTGATGAATCGGTAGTTGCGCGATATTTTGCTCTCTATCGGGAAGCCCAGATGATCCCACTAAAAATGACATCGGGGATGATTTTAGAAGGTCTACGTTTGGCATAGCTGTAGTTATCTCCTCGCTATCCTTCCAAACTGACGATTTTTTAGTTTCGCCAAAATCGTATCAGCCAGACATGTCCTCCCCTACCCAAGGTTTGAGCTTCGGCCTGATGGGGGATGAGGGTGCAGATCAATGATTGAGGTGGTCATCACTGACCACCTCAATTAGGCAGCCTTAATACCCTTAATTAATACCCTTAGTATCCTCATTACCCTAAGGGAGCCATGACACTTTAAGGGAATATCAACTATTACACCCGCACTGTGCGGTGGAACGCTCCGTGATATTAAACGTCATTTTGTTTATTCTGGCACCAATTTACACAGTTGACTGGCCGAGTTTGTTTCGCATGCCAAGCAGCCAAAGATTAACAGACATTGTGCCAGAGTTTGGCGGACCTTGCGTACAGAATACCTGCAGCTGGTGTAGGCTTCGGCGTCGCCACGCATTGGGCACGGGAGGGGTTTGAAAATAATTTTTCCGTTCACCGCCATGTGTCGGCGGTGGGAACATCACCATATCTGGGGTGCTGTGTTATCTGCCATCCCCCCTGGTGATGTCACCCAGAGCTCTTTTTGCCCACATCGTATTTGATTTTGCGCACCATTTCGATGTTACTAGTTATTTTTATCACCTTACTGCTGCCGATCAAAATAGCATGTTGCCCTGGATGTATATGATAGAAATAGTTTGGTCCCTTTACGGCATTATACTTACACTGGGTATTTCCATCTGCATAGTTACGTTCATTTCATGATTGTTGTAGCATTGGTGTATTACTCTGTTCAATCCACGAAAACAAATAAACTTCACCCCCGTATAAATCGGAATTGCATTCAACTTCAAAGCTGACCACTCTTCCCATCGACTAACCAACTTCCAGCAATATTGGCGGGTCGTCGATCCCAGCTAACGTACGTCGGATCTGACGCTGAATGTGCCGCCGACTTCCGGCTGGGTCTTGTACACGTTATCGACGACAGCGACGAGCCGCGGCGCACCTGTGCCGAAAACTGCGGCACTCACTGCGTAGTCGGCCGCTTAAGTAACGGCCGCTTCGTGGCCACCGGCCGTTGCCATGGAAACGACAGGCATCCACTCCGACAAAAGGATTAATTAGCATGAAGTGAAAGCGGAAAAAATGAATGCGGCTCGCCATCCAGCCTGAGATGGCATGCTGTGGATGCCGAGAGCATTGCATCGGAGAATGAGCAGTGGAAAAAGCGTACTTTGTACACATGCATATGCGATATATCTGGCACCCACTCGGGTTGAGTGGATGCCACGATTGAGTGGAACAGCGCACAGCTTATCTGGAACTCCCCGATCCAACTCCTAGCGCGTTAGAAACTCGTTGGTGATAGCAAGGATGTATTTGGTTTGCTAAAGTGCATATAATATGCATAATATAATAATAAGAATATAATAAGGATGTACAAAAAAGTGCAGTCCAATAGTTCCTTTTCTCGTGCTCTTCCACCGTCTGTGGGTGTCGTCCGCCGGCGGCGACACCTACGGAACGCCGCTGGATGCCGGCCACCTGGACGTCTCGGGCAGCGGCGGAGTGCCGGCGCCGGCACTCCGCCGTCTGGCGGACGGAGAGTTCCGCCGCCTAGCACTCCGCCGCCTGGTGGACGGAGAGTTCCGCCGCTGAGCACTTCGTCGTCATCTTTTGGTGCCGGCATGGCGCCGGCACCAAAAAACAAAAAACAAAACAAAAAAACAAGCGAATCGCCATGCATGTTCTTCTGTGATAGTAACGTGGCACTCCGGCCGCTATGACCGGCAGATGGTGCTGCTGGACGGTCGGTGGGTCCCCTGACGGTCGGTGGGTCGCCCGACGGTCGGTGGGTCCCCTGACGCTTGGTGGGTCTCCTGACGCTCGGTGGGTCCCCTGACGGTCGGTGGGTCCCCTGACGGTCGGTGGGTCGCCTGACGGTCGGTGGGTCTCCTGACGGTCGGTGGGTCCCCTGACGGTCGGTGGGTCGCCTGACGGTCGGTGGGTCTCCTGACGGTGATGACCGGCAGATGGTGCGGTTGGACGGTCGGTGGGTCCCCTGATGGGGATGACCGGATATAGCGATGTGTAAAGCCACTTAAAACTATGAGGTCACAGGGTCAATTTTGCTTTAGCACGCGCCCTGGAGGGCCTCTGCAAATTATTCGCAATGGACGGGGGGGGGGGCGGATACCGCCCCCTAAGATCTCGGTTCCCCTTAAAGCTGGAGCAACAAATTCGCAAAGTGGCTAGGTACGGTAGTAAACTCCAGTGTGTGCAAATTTCATGACCTTAGGCCAATATCTTTAAGGTCAAATGACGTCAAAATATCAAAACTTTCTGGTTTTGTGTGGCTTAGCTTGTCATTGTTATGGATCGCTGTGATTGTATTTGAATGCTCCAAAGTGGGCATCAATGATGTTTTGAACACCTGCATTTGACCTCAGGCCAACAGGTCACCAGATCACCAAACCATCAGGTCATCGGATCACCAGAACACCAGATTACCAGATCACCAGATCTGGCGGCACCGGGCATCGTCGTTCCGTAGGAGCGTCGATCATATGTCATCTACATGATGTATATATATATATATATATATATATATATATATATATATATATATATATATATATATTTATGTCACTGTCACTGATCATATATAAATGTCATACATGAGGAAAACATGAGTCTGCTGAGATTCCTCATCAGACAGCACACCGGACTCCGTGCCACCATACGGGACACCACACCACCTTACCTGACCTCATACAATCATACTGGACCCATACCACCTTACCTGACCACATACCACCATACCGGACCTCATACAAACATACTGGACCCATACCACCTTACCTGACCTCATACAATCATACTGGACCCATACCACCATACCGGACCCCATGCAATCATACCTGACCACATACCACCTTACCTGACCACATACCACCATACCGGACCTCATACAATCAAACCGGACCCATACCACCATTCCGGACCCGATACCAACATACCTGACCACATTCTTCCATACCAGACATATTTCAGACCCCATGCACTGAACCCCATACCGCCATACCAAGCCGTAAATCGGCCGACAGGGTGCAGTACTGCTGCATGAGACGATGAATGCTCTCAGTAATTTACCAACCAACGTCCCGGGTAGCCGTGTGTAGTGCACCCTTCTGTCGACAGGGTGCAGCACCACTGTATGGGACGAGGAGTGTCGGGTCAGTATGTTACTGACCACCGTCAGTGTAGTGCACCCTTCTGTCGACAGGGTGCAGCACCACTGTATGGGACGAGGAGTGTCGGGTCAGTATGTTACTGACCACCGTCAGTGTAGTGCACCCTTCTGCCGACAGGGTGCAGCACCGCTGTAGGTGACGATGGGTGTCGGGCCAGTATGTTACTGATCACCGTCCCAGTGTAGTGCACACTTCTGCCGACAGGGTGCAGCACCGCTGTAGGTGACGATGGGTGTCGGGCCAGTATGTTACTGATCACCGTCCCGTTGTAATGCACACTTCTGCCGACAGGGTGCAGCACCGCTGTATGGGACGATGAGTGTCGGGCCAGTATGTTACTGATCACCGTCCCGGTGTAGTGCACACTTCCGCCGAAAGGGTGCAGCACCGCTGTATGGGACGATGAGTTCCAGGTCAGTATGTTACTGATCACCGTCCCAGTGTAGTGCACACTTCTGCCGACAGGGTGCAGCACCGCTGTATGGGACGATGAGTGTCGGGTCAGTATGTTACTGATCACCGTCCCAGCGTAGTGCACACTTCTGCCGACAGGGTGCAGCACCGCTGTATGGGACGATGAGTGTCGGGCCAGCATGCTACTGATCACCGTCCCGGTGTGGTGCACACTTCTGCCGACAGGGTGCAGCACCGCTGTATGGGACGATGAGTTCCAGGTCAGTACGTCACAGATCACCGTCCCAGTGTAGTGCACACTTCTGCCGACAGGGTGCAGCACTGCTGTAGGTGACGATGAGTGTCGGGTTAGTCAGTCACTGATCACCGTCCCAGTGTAGTGCACACTTCTGCCGACAGGTTGCAGCACCGCTGTATGGGACGATGAGTGTCGGGCCAGCATGCTACTGATCACCGTCCCGGTGTGGTGCACACTTCTGCCGACAGGGTGCAGCACCGCTGTATGGGACGATGAGTGTCGGGCCAGTATGTTACTGATCACCGTCCCGGTGTAGTGCACACTTCTGCCGAAAGGGTGCAGCACCGCTGTATGGGACGATGAGTTCCAGGTCAGTACGTCACTGATCACTGTCCCAGCGTAGTGCACACTTCTGCCGACAGGGTGCAGCACCGCTGTATGGGACGATGAGTTCCATGTCAGCAGTCACAGACCACCGTCCAGGACGAACTGCACCGCATCGCCATCAAAACACAACTGTCGCGTTGAACAGTTTCAGGGTCACCCTAAAGAAATCCAGGGGCACCCTGAAGCGAGCCGAGTTTCAGCTCGAAGACGATGGAACATTGTCGACATTCATTAATCAGCGAGTCGAAAGGCTCGCTGATTATATCGCTTTCAACCAACCAACGTCCCGTGCAGCCGTGTGTAGCGCACACTTCTGCCGACAGGGTGCAGCACCGCTGTATGGGACGATGAGTATCAGGTCAGTATGTTACTGATTACCGTCCCGGTGTACCTTATATACCTTATACCTGATTACCTTATCCCGGTGTACCCGTATCGAAAAGTTTCATTTGTGGGAGACACTCTCGCGGATTCCTGGAGGGCTCATTGCTCATTGATGGGTCAGGTCCGCTCCCCAGGGCTAAACAATCGTATCGTTCTGTCGTCGTGGACGACAACCACGAACGGGGACTTTTGGCGACCACATTTCCATATCATTATAAATATTATATGTGAAATCATATAAATTGTACCTACTATACATAAAATTGACTACGTCACGATATCCGTGTCAAGGTACGCAGGATTGAAACGAATTGGATTGAACCGGGACTGGAAATGTTACTCCGTGCAGACCTCTATAAATGTTAACCGTGCAGACCTCTACCACCCACCGCCACGCTACCATTTCTTCATTCCCATCGTACGCTTTTGGGTTTCTAGTATCTAGTATCTAGTACGCTCAGCGGCAAAAAAATGACTCAACGGCAACAAAGTATCGTCGAGACAACCATTCCATCGTTCAGACGACCGCCGACGATAAAATTGTCTCCCGTTTAGCACAGAGCCAATGACATGCCTTCTGGTCGCCGGTGGTTGTCGAACTCGCCCGGTACCACTTTATGCTCGATGGCAGCGGCACGGAAGTACCCAACTATGGTATATTCAGCGGCTTTGGAGGCAATCGACTAGACCACGGGTACTAAAACAACACTAGACCTACGTTAAGTAATGAATAATTTATAACATTAGCTGATTTTTTAAAGCAATTTTAATTTGAAACCTTTTTTCATGTAGGATGTACGATAATATTTTTTATTTCATTAAAATCGTTGGAAAGAATCTAGAAGAATATCATTCTTTAACGCGCATTCCTCGCTTTCCAATACGTCCATTTCCATTTTAAACGCGACGATGTGCGTCGAAGAGTGAAATAGGGAATGGATCACGGTTCTTTATAATTAATGAGTGGTGGATGAGTGCGACAAGATAAAACTACCAAGTTCGTATTATCTGGAGTGTTAAACGATTTTTTCTTCATTTTCTGATTTGTATGAGACCAAATGAAGTGGTTGGGTCTTAAACAGACTCCAGAAACCGACTCTATTCAGGGCCAGGGCGTAAGGGTGACAAAGTTAGTAAGGTCATCCTGTAGATGTGGACATTGCGATTGGAAAGGTACTGCACAGAGCATTTACAAACATTCAAAAGTAAAGCACCCAGGTCTACCAGTGTTAAGAGTACTGCAAGATAGCCATTTTGGACCTGGCAGGCGATTTGACTGGAATTGCAAGCCAGCACTGGATCATCAACCATCAAGCTCAGGTGAAAATATTGGTATATGGATTACATTTGAGTAAAATATAGTCACCTAAATGTAATTAGAAAAAAATATTTTGGTGTGTAGGTACCAACTCAGCAGGTATTGCACTGCAGTTGTGGTGGCAATGCATACAATATAGGGATGGTGAATTTTAGCCACCTGGTGGTTTAAACCATGGTTTAAATTGGCTGGCCTAAATTAATGTAAGGCACTCCGGCTTAACTTATATTTCTGGTATGGCTGGAGGGCAGTGATGGACATTAGTTAGGGAAGCATCAATTATAATTCCAAAATGTGCTACACTCCATTTTATTTGCCAAAAGCACTCCCTATAATTCCACGAAACTCTGTCTGGGTTCTGGGTATGCACTCCACAAGCCAGATGTTTACAAGCCACAAGCCATTAGGTACAGTTGGTCTAACATGTAGCCCCCTGGATGCTGGTAGTTAGAAATGGTATTTGTAAATACCAGGATTTTGACATCCAACTACTGTCATTGAGGGAGATAAAAGACATAAAGACATAAAAGATCAGTGCAACTATGAGCCACAAGGGCCCTTCTTGGTTGCACTCTGTACACTGAACCAGTTGTCCACCAAATGTGTTGATCAACTCTCCCTGGAATACAGAAAAACAAGCCCACTATTCTTGTAATGATTGTCTATGCTGTTCTTAAAGATGTTCAGTGTGTTGCTACTGACAATGGTTTCTGGCAGCTGGTTCCAGTGTTCTACTACCCTGTTGGTGAAGAAAGTTTGCCTTAACCTTGTTCTGCTGTGGCTAACTTTAATTTTGAATTTATGACCTCTAATTGCATCATTTCTGTTCAATTCAAACATTTCCCCAAGGTATCCCCTCTCCAGACCATGGACAAATTTAAAGACTCGATGAGATCTCCTCTGAGCCTTCTATATCTAAGTGAAAACATATTCAATTTCTTCAATCTTTCCTCATGTGCTAGGTTGCCCATACCATTCACCATTTTTGTTGCCTTCATTTGTACTCTCTCTAAAAGCCAACAATCTTTTTCATAACTAGGGGACCAAGCTTGGACACAATATTCCAGATGTGGCCTGGCATATGCACAATAAAGCTTCCTGATGACTTCCTCACTTTTGTATGATACATTCCTATTTATTGCCCCAAGCATTCTTAGTGCCTTCTTCCTGGCTTCTTTGGCCCCTGGCCCCCAATTTTGTGTTCAAAATAACACCTAATTCCTTCTCCTGCTGAGTCACAGATAGTACTTGCCCACCCATCAAGTATGGAGCCTTGATATGCTACCTACCTACATGCATGATTTTGCACTTATCAAAATTAAATTTCATTTGCCATTTTTTGGACCACTTCACATGCTCATCTCAGTCTTTCTGCAGCAAGATTCTGCAGATAATATGTAGCAAGATACATATTAGACCGACTGTTCATAGCCATTTCATAGCTAGGTACCTATTTTATGTTAACTGAAAAGTGACTATTTGAGCCACATCAATTTGTGCTGTTTTTGGCATAGTTTTCCCATTGTCTTACTGATAATAGTATGTATAGGTAGGTAGGGATGGGAAAAAGCTGGCTTAAATTCAATTTATGGCAGCCAGTGGCTTTGATTAATTTAGGCCGGTTTAAACTAGCTTTTATTATTTAAGCCAGCTTAAATTCACGACACTTCTAAGTCCCACACTTATACGGCTCACAAACCATGGGTGCATTGACAGTGTTGGTCTTCAGCACAATACAAGTGTAAAATACCATACCTAGAGAGAGTACAATGAAGACCTACTGTGCATGACCAAATGGCTAGTGACAGTTTCTGACCCAAAGTATGGACATTAGGTTGATTCACCTATCATCTAATGCTTTGAAGCTCATCTAATGCTCATATAATGGATCTAATGCTCCACTTCCACAAGTGTTAGTGCTAACAGGAAATAATGTGCTACCATACAATGTCATGAAAGGTGTGCAATAGTTGACAATGTGTGCAAAATGTGCAATAGGTAGACAGATTGCTTACTGTAGCAAACAATAAGCAAACAGATTGCTTACTGTTATCTATGAATATGGGTAGGTAGGTACCTACCTACATATACTATTATCAGTAAGACAATGGGAAAGCTATGTAAAAAACATCACAAATTGGTCTGGCTCATATAGTTACTTTTAAGGTAACATAAAATAGGTACCTAGCTATACAATGGCTAGGTACCCAATGGGTAAAAATCTGACTTGTGGAGTACATACCTAGAACACAGCTAGAGTTTTTGGAAATTATAGGGAGTGTTTGTTTATAAATAAAATAGAGTGCAGCACATTTTGGAATAATTGATGCCTCCCTAACTTTTGTTTGTCACTGCACTCCAGCCATATCCAAAACATAATTTTAGCCAGGGTGGCTTAAATTAATTTATGCCGGCTGGTTTAAACTGGTTTAAACCACCAGGTGTCTTAAATTTGCCATCCCTATATGTAGGTATGTACATACGTACCAATATTTAGGGATGGAAAAAAGCTGGCTTAAATTGAATTTATGCCAGCCAGTGGCTTTGATTAATTTAAGCCAGTTTAAACTAGCTTATTATTTAAGCCGGCTTAAATTCACGGCACTTCTAAGCCCTTGCATTATTAAGGCTCACAAACCATGGGTGCATTTACAGTGTTGCAAAACATGGGTGCATTGACGACGCCGAATTGCCGAAAAGGAAATTGGCGGCAAGATATTCTGCATAAAGGTAATCGACGCAATTTGTTATAGGTCCAGGAAATCACAACCTTTTCGAGCTATCATTACCCCCTTTGGGTTAGGCCAACCTCGTGATTACCCCGTATTAAATTCAGAATGCCTCATAACCAAAGTTCATTTTCAAGGTTGGGAACATGTAGTATTTCCTGCTGATATATGTGCACAGGTTTTTGGCAAATGTACACAGTACTCTCCATACACGAGGTTTGACGAAACCCCGCTATAACCCCACCCCCACCCCTCCACAAGCCAGCGCATTACCCCAGGTTGGGAACCCCTGTTCCGGGCCATGTAGCATAATGTTATCGTTTGCACAAAAGGTGACAACCACCAAGCCTATTCCGGATTTGGATGACAACCACGAAACCATTTTTTTTTAGCCCTGCCGCTCCCCCGGGCGGGCTCATTGCTGCTTCACGTGCGTATCGGGTGGCTCATTACTGCCTCATGTCCAGGCTGGGGCAGCTCATTACTGCCCGTGGAGCCGGGGACCACGCCGGGCTCGCGCTCTGGAGACCAGGTCCATATCGGGCCCATGCTCTTTTGCATGTTGTTGAAGAGCGTACCCATCTGGAAACATCTTACATCAATAGCACATGAATAACACATCGCATAAAATTGGTGCAGACATCAATAACACTGCGCATAAAGTTGGTGCAGACATCAATAACACTGCGCATAAAATTGGTGCAGACATCAATAACACATCGCATAAAATTGGTGCAGACATCAATAACACTGCGCATAAAGTTGGTGCAGACATCAATAACACTGCGCATAAAATTGGTGCAGACATCAATAACACATCGCATAAAATTGGTGCAGACATCAATAACACTGCGCATAAAATTGATAAGCCACTGCTGATGCACTCTTCATCCGCTGACGCTATGTACAAGCGATTCATACAAAAGCTATTGTGTGGTCTTAGACGCCAACACAATACATGGCGGCAGCGACGACGTTCTAGTCCGTGCTGACTTCTTACATCCGGCGGATGCGATCAGAACTGGAGAAAGTCCACTTTCTCGACGGATGCGCTGAGCAACGTCACAGAAGCATACATTTGTAAATATTTATGGTGGTGAGAAAGGTTGGAGTATCGGACGCGAGTGGATTTTGTTTTGGCAACCGGGCACGACAAAAATGCGTGTGATTGGTGGGTTGTTGGTGGGTCGTTGGTGGGTCATTCGTGGGTCGTTAGTGGGTCGTTGGTGGGTCGTTGGTGGGTCGTTGGTGGGTCGTTGATGGGTCGTTGGTGGATCGTTAGTGGGTCTTTAGTGGGTCGTTGATGGGTCGTTGGTGGGTTGTTGGTGGGTCATTGGTGAGTCGTTGGTGGGTCGTTGATGGGTCGTTGGTGGATCGTTAGTGGTCTTTAGTGGGTCGTTGATGGATCGTTGGTGGGTCGTTGGTGGGTCGTTGATGGGTCATTGGTGGGTCGTTGGTGGGTCGTTGGCGGGTCGTTAGTGGGTCTTTAGTGGGTCGTTGGTGGGTCATTGATGGGTCGTTGGTGGGTCGTTGGTGGGTCATTGGTGGGTCGTTAGTGGGTTGTTGGTGGGTCGTTAGTGGGTCGTTGGTGGGTCGTTGGTGGGTCGTTGGTGGGTCGTTGGTGGGTCGTTGATGGGTCGTTGGTGGATCGTTAGTGGGTCTTTAGTGGGTCGTTGATGGGTCATTGGTGGGTCGTTGGTGTGTCGTTGGCGGGTCGTTAGTGGGTCTTTAGTGGGTCGTTGGTGGGTCATTGATGGGTCGTTGGTGGGTCGTTGGTGTGTCGTTGGTGGGTCGTTGATGGGTCGTTGGTGGATCGTTAGTGGGTCTTTAGTGGGTCGTTGATGGGTCGTTGGTGTGTCGTTGGTGGGTCGTTGGTGTGTCGTTGGCGGGTCGTCGAAGCTTGCGGTATTTGTGTCAGTCTCCTACAGTCATTAGATGAGTAAATCCTTCATCATTCCTTGAAAGCTGTGAGCAGTGCATCAGCACTACGGTGAGTTTTTATCCGTCTCAGCAATCGAAACGTGTCGTGTGTCCGATTAGTCGGCGTGTCTGCTAGGTCTGCTAGGTCTGCTAGGTCTGCTAGGTCCGTGTCTGCTAGGTCCGATTAGTCGGCGTGTCTGCTCGAGATGTCCGATTAGTCGGCGTGTCTGCTAGGTGAATCGCTTCTCTTGAAGATCATAAAGAGACTTCAACGCGTTGTCCCGCCAGATGGAAAGAATGTAAGCTCGTGCAGATTTGGGTATATCTGCGGATGTCGACCACTGTGTACGCAGCGTCCGCAGCTGGCATGCATGACGCTGCCTGGAATAGTGCTTAGTTGAACATTGGAAGATCACGCACCTGATATATATATATATAAATATATATATATATATATATATATATATATATATATATATATATATCCACCTGCTATGGCTTTGATTCACTTTCAGCTGAGTGTGCTGGTAGCTGAAATGCGTTGTGTCATGTGACGCAGTACCCCAAGCGATGAAAGGATTCCACTTGAATGATGTCTTGGGAAGAGAAATGGGTTCTTCATTGGACGCAAATCTCCGTTTCTATGTCGGGTCGGCGTGTACACCTGTGTGACTTCAGCGACCTCAAATAACGGGTGTTGGCACCGTCGTGATCTTTGAACAAACTTTTAAAGTTCACCCACACCAAATGCTTCCCATAACGTTCATACAACCTTCATTTTGAAGTCAGATCACATGTGTGACTATCAACCAGTCAGTCACACGTGTTGCTATCTTGGTCCGTGATAAAAGTGTTTTAAGCTGAGATCCCTGTCGATCATATTTTGCAATGCACACAGCCACAATTTCGAGGCCAGGTCACTGACACAAATGTGATCTCTCGGACATCTGACGTACCCAAGAATATCGCATTCGTGTTCTAAGGGAGAACAGTTCTGAACTAACGGCCATATCGGCTATTTTCGTAGTCACACACAGTGACGCTGTCTGGAGGTCAGGTCAAACCCTGACATTTCACTTCAGTGACCCATTATGGATTCAGCTTTACCCAAAAAATATTGATGCCAACAGTTGGACAAATGATTAGGCAATGTTCAGTGATGAAAGACCAAACGGATTTTGTCAAAAGGACAAAAGGTCATTAAACGTGCACGAGTTAACACAGCATAACTTTGACGTCAGGAAATCACAACTATTTACATTACATTGGATAAGTCTGGTACTTTCAAATGATGTATAAGTTCGGTGCGTCGATTGCTTCCACTAGGAAGATAAGCTTAATTTCCACATGCACTTTCCCCTTAAACTGGAGATATCGATTACTCATGATCCTTGAGACGTAGAAAGCTGAAAATCTCAAAATCGGAATCTTGGTTATCGACAACCAACTCAACCTATTTTGGGAGAAATCAGGGGGGCATGGTGAACATGCCTTGGTGGTTTATTCTGGAATTATGGCCCATTTAGTCATGCACATTCTATCGTTTTTGCATGCCTAAGAATCTCACTTCAGGAACGCATTAAGCAAAACTATTTCGAGGGCAGTTGAGGGGAAGCAAGATTGAAACAGCTATTTCAGTGAGAACAAGCAGTATGACCATCGCGGTCGATGCGACCCTGAGCCCAAATCAGTGAGAACCAGGGATGCGCAGCCGGAGCCGGAGCCGGAGCCGGAGCCGCCGGGACATTTTACTCGGAGCCGGAGTCGGAGCCGGAGCCGTCAAAAGCAGGGCGGCTCCGACTCCGAAAGAGGTGTAAATAATACAAAATTAGCGAAGGTAAAATGAACATCTTGTGCGAGTACTCGGGGGCACATGTCCAACGCTTGGCCTGCTACACTCGAGTTCTTACTGTCTACTTCCATGCCGACCATGAATCCTGCCAATACGTTCTTCATCTTCATCGCCGTCTCCACCATCCTGGCCATCTTGTTCAGTGCTGTGCTAAACCCCAGAGTGGTGTGAGTCCCGCAGAACAGCTGCCCCGCCGGGCCGTCCAGTCCGTACATCTCCTGCAACACCATGTGGAAGCCCCTGCTGTGCTGCCTGGAGTCGGTGAAATGGGTGTCGACGTGCTTGTATATTTCCTCCACCGGCTTCCCCTTCACGGCAGCCAGGATATCGAACCCGAGATCCACCCGCAGGGCAATATCCTCGGCGGTCTCCCCACTGATGTTGATCAGTGGCAGGGGGAAGGGGAGCTCTTTACCAACATGAATCCCCTGGACAGAAAACTGGCCCATCCTTTTCTTGGTGTTGCAGTCTATGGTATGTGTAATAATTCTTCCTTCGCCTGACTTTTCACTGACCTCATCTGCACTCAGAGACAGCAATTCAGTCTCGAGCAAATTCAGCCCCTCCCTGATGTTTAGCTTGGTAGGTAGCGTGTCCTTGTCAAATCAGTCTTCCTCGCTACCACCCAGCTTCCACTTCCCATCAAACATTCCGTTGCCGACCTCGCCCACAGCCTTGGAAGCTTCGTCGATCGACAGACCGTGGCCTGACAGGTGAGCGACTGTGCGGTAGAATTTCTCCTCCACCACTCGCTCCGACTCTCTGATGTGCCGATATTCAGGAGGAATCGGGTCCTGGACCTGCTGCACCTCATCGCTCTCCATGAACAGCCTCCTCCTCTTCATCTGCCTCAGCTCCGCAGGATCACTGTAGTCGTCATCTTTCGCTGGGGTCGGCTCTGTGCTGCTGCTCGTCGACGGGATTTCTCCCCGCTCCACTAGTAGCTCTGCGATAGCATCCAACGACTTGAATCGGAACTGCTAGTCCCTCTGCTTCCTGCTCGTACCTGGCCACGCCCTTGAATGTGAACACGTCCTGCACGGTGCCCTCGGTCGGAGTTGGATTACTGTCTGCATCTGGGGTCGGCATGGGAGATGCGCACTCGCTTTCAGCTCGTCTTACGAACCTATAAGTTACCAGCTATCGCCATGTATCCCATCAGTATCTGTGTAACAGCGCGACCGCTCGCACCGTTGCGCCGCGCCGTGTCGCCGTAGCGGCGATTTTCAGTCGGCGGCCGGCCCGCCGGCCGCCCGTATTGACGCCGCGGTGCCGGTATGAGCCGCGCGGCGCTGAACACCGAAAAGTGATTTGGGCGGGGGTGGGTGTTTATTTAAAGATAGATACAGGGTTTATACGGGAAAGTTGCTTATAATTGTCTGAAGTTTGCGCCCCTGGGTGGTCTGCGGCTACATTTTTGTATCCATCCCTCCACCTAGCTCTTACATTTCAAACACGCGCCCACCGGCGCGCGCCTTAGCCGTGAATGGGGTGCGAGCCAACCAATAAGAACAACACGCGCCCTGGAGGGGGGCAACCTCCAATCCCTCCTATTTTTTGTAGATAACTCCAGATTTTACCGGCAGATATACGCCATTGTTTGTGTACCTGCTTATAAATGAGCGGTGCGTTCTTTAAAGCAAGAACAATGAAAATCGACGGAAAATTTGTCGAGTTAGGGGTCGCTAAAGTAAAAAAATTATCCGCGCCAGACCACAAATATCGGCGCTGATGCGCTTCCCGTATATTGGCAAAAGGAAGTGTTCTTGGCAAAACTAGCGACTTGTTTGGTGTACATTGTTATGCTATATTGTTTCAAAGTCATGTCAGGTCACCGAGGTCAAGTCAGGTCAAGGTTATGACAGGTTACCACACGTCCTGGAAGGGGATGGCAAAATCCGCCAACCCGTCCGATTTTTCGTGCATAACTCCATATTATACCGGCCGATATACGCCATTTTTCGTACCTACTTGAAAATGATCGACGCATTGCCTAAGGTAAGAAAAATTAAAATCTGCCGATAACTTTTCAAGTTAGGGGCCGTTAAAGTAAAAACAGTTCGCAGCGCCAGACCACAAAAGTCGGCGCTGATGCGCTTCCCGTATATTGGCGAAAGGGAACTTCTTGACAACACTAGCGACTTGTTTGATGCATTTTGTTATGCTGTGTAGTTTAAAAGTCATGTTAGGTCACCGAGGTCAAGTCAGGTCAAGTTCATGACAGGCTAATAGAACCAAACTTGGTCAACTGGAATGTTGTCAAAAATGCAAATGACTGTCATGTGATTGATGTCACTTTACATGCTACTCCCTACACATCCCGAAATCTACTGTTTGTCATTGTGTGCCTAAGCGTTTTCATACTTTATTCATGTATTTCACTCCTTTCTTTGCGAAGCCGATTGTGCCAAACCGACCAACGGAGCAGTCGGGTGGGCAGTCCGGTTCCGGTAACTGGAGCCAGTAATGACCTGCTAAAGTGCTCCTATATAGGTGACCTGAGGTCAAATGGCGGATCTGGCATCTGCATTGCATCATTAGTAATGTCCGAAACATCATTTATGTCAATTATGGAACATTTAAACACAACCACAGCGATCCATAACATTGAGAAGCCAATCCACGCAAAACCATTTATTTTTGGCTAGTTTGACCTCATTTGACCTTGAAGATATTGACCTAAGATCATGCACTTTGCAAACAATAGAGTTCACTATCGTGCCCATCTACCCTGCAAATTTCGTTGATCTAGCCTCAGTAGGAGCCGAGATCTTAGGGGGGCGGAATCCGCCCCCCCTCCAGTGCGCGTAATTTTCCGAGGCCCTCCAGGGCGCGTGTTAATGGATCGATCACGTTCGATCACGATGTACGAAGTCGGAGCTGGAGCCAGAGCCGGAGCCGCCGGAGCCGGTACATTTTGCCCGGAGCCGGAGCCGGAGCCGGTGCCGCCGGGACAGTTTACTCGGAGCCGGAGTCGGAGTCGGAGCCGGAGCCGCCGAGGACATTTTACTCGGAGCCGGAGTCGGAGTCGGAGCCGGGATACTTCCGCGGAGCCGTCCAAAATTTTCCAGGCTCCGCATCCCTGGTGAGAACCATTGCAGGGAATGGAAACTAGTCACGTGTAAAAGCTAGCCACGTGAAGCGTGGCTTTGCGTGGTTAGTTTTGATGAGACTCAAGTGCATGTCACGTATTCAAAGCGCAATACAATCCGCAAACCAAGGAGAAACAGCCTAACAAACAAAACAAACGCTGCGCGTCAAAAGCATGCCGGTTGATAATCCATCCTCAATAGCCAGCACAAACATTGTCACTAAGAGGATAAGTATTTCGATATGGACAATTGTCCGTTTTGCCCCCTCCCCTGGGTGCGCCGCTGCGTTGCCGCTGGGTGCGCCACCAGGTCACCACTGGATGTGCCACTGGGTCACCCAGCGGGAGGAAAAGAGATTAGGATATGCGCTGAATGTGGTGCAGAAATGTCATATAAGATGGGAGGCCTGTATTGCATTCGCACACACCTTCCGTCAGTGGCGTACCGAATAGGCAGAGGCAGAGAGGTTAATATCCTCCTCAGACAGGTGGTGAGCTCAAAGAATAGCGCCGGGGCCCCCCAAAATTGCTTCAGAGCCCCAAAATGTTCGCTTCTGCCCGGTCCTAAAATGAATACAGCGGACCACAAAATCGCATCCGAACCCGAAAGCATCCAGAAAATATATGTCCCGTGCCTGGAAAATCGCCCTGCTCCCGCAATAATCACGCCAAAAGCCTCCACAAATTGTGAAGTGGCTCCCTAAAAAATGCCGAAACTTCGACAATCGCGGCGAGTACATAAATATGGTACAGGGGCTACGAAACATCACGCCGGGACTCAGGTTTATACAAATTCCAGAGGTCCAGATAAGTCGCCCCCCCCCCAAAAAAACGCGCTTCGAGTACCTCGTAACCACGCGCCTGGGTCCGAACAGTCGCTCTGGGAGCCCAAGAAATCGAAGTCGGAGACCCAAAAATCGCATTGTGGCCCCAAGGTTATTTGTCGGGGTGCTAAATAAACAAAGCTGATTCGTAAAAGCACAATGGCAGACCGAAAACGCACTGAGGTCCTCCAAAGAACGCATACTTAATTTTGCAAAAAGCGACGGGGTTTTAAACATGCACTGGTGTCCTAAAAAAATACTGGAAGCCCTAAAAATGCAAGGGAGGCCCTCAAAGAAGACCTGGGCCAGAAATAGACCGGCATGAGCCTTCAAAAATGAGCTGGTCCTAAGGAAGAACAAAGGCACTCCTAGCACTAATTATGCACATCGGGGCCTACGAAAACGCGCCAGTCCAGCAAAAGCACCAATGGGTAAAACACGCTCGGGGTCCCTAAGAAAAATTGACTGGAGATATGAAGCACATGAGAAGACGAATAAAATTAATACCAGTAAAAAAGAATACCGAATGAGCGATTTTGGAGCATGTATAAACAAATACATGAGGCGCATCAAGCGAAACATCTGGAGTAGTTTCCCATCGGAAAATGTGAGAAGAATCGGAATTATTATCGAACTGTTCATCGAATTCTTCCATACTGTGCAGTTGTGAAAGTCGCATACATCGAAATACAGGTGTACTCATTTATTATGATGCAACTAGTATCGAGCATATACTACTTGGAATTTCTATACAATTTTACATGTACATATATATATATATATATATATATATATATATATATATATATATATATATATATATATATATATTTTTGTGTACATATGTACATACACATATTAGTAACAGCTAGGAAGCGGATCATTATCTATGCACTGTTGGTTGAACACATTTGCGGAACGGGCATTGCACGCTTTCTTCCGCAGACTCCCTATCTGTCTTACGATATGCTTTCCATAGTTCGCATGTTCATGCAAGATATTCATACACAGAACCAGGATATGCAAGTTACATTTTCGGCGTTTCACCCTCCTACGACCATTTTCAAGACTGATTCAAATTTGTCGCAATCACAAGTTTGGAAAACAATATAATACATACACGTGCGATGCATGGCATGGTACTTCCTTTTTGTGGTGCGTAAAATGAGAAGGCGAACTAACACAAAATATAATGCGAAAAGCCGGGATATCTGGCTTGCACCTTCAGCGTCGTCCCAAGCGTATTTATGTGCATACCCACCCGCTGCTCCAAATCGACGCGCTCTGCAGTGGCGGCGCTGACTCCGCCCCTGCCGGGCCCGCTGGGCCGCGGCGTAACAGTGCAGTGGCGACCCTGCAGTGGCGGCGCTGACTCCGCCTCTGCCGGGCCCCGCTGGACTGCGGCGTAACAGTGCAGTGGCGACCCTGCAGTGGCGGCGCTGACTCCGCCTCTGCCAGGCCCCGCTGGACTGCGGCGTAACAGTGCAGTGGCGACCCTGCAGTGGCGGCGCTGACTCCGCCTCTGCCGGGCCCCGCTGGGCTGCGGCGTAACAGTGCAGTGGCGACCCTGCAGTGGCGACGCAGCCAGTACGCGAGCGGCGGCGACCGATGTCGGCCGTTGTGCTGGGCGGCGACTGTGCGCCGTGCTGACACCCCCGGCACCCGTGACCGGAGAGTTCTGACCTGAGGTCGCGGCCGCCGCTGATCTGAGGCCGAGTTCCGTCTGCGGGCGCATTTCTGGCACGAGTGACCTGCGACCTGGGATCCGGCACCTGATACCTGGGACGAGAGATCGGACGGACTCCTCGGTTGGTTTGACCGGCCTCGTACCTCAGCACCAGGTGAGAATGGCGATGACAGCTGGCAGTGTCACTGTGCAGCGCGTCAGATGTGGAGATGTCTGCTGTAGCGAGTCAGATGTGGAGATGTCTGCTGTAGCGAGTCAGATGTGGAGATATCTGCTGTGGCGAGTCAGACGTGGAGATGTCTGCTGTAGCGAGTCAGATGTGGAGATGTCTGCTGTAGCGAGTCAGATGTGGAGATGTCTGCTGTGGCGAGTCAGACGTGGAGATGTCTGCTGTAGCGAGTCAGATGTGATGTCCGCTGTAGCGAATCAGACGTGGAGATGTCTACTGTAGCGAATCGCATGTGGAGATGTCTGCTGTAGCGAGTCAGATGTGGAGATGTCTGCTGTAGCGAGTAAGATGTGGAGATATCTGCTGTAGCAAGTCAGACGTGGAGATGTCCGCTGCCATCAAATGACTGTAAGCGGGAGATGGCGCGCTTGTCGGCGACGAAAGCTGGCCAGCTGCGATTTGCGCGGTATGCTGCGCACAAGTTGGACGCTTTCCTCATTCGTTTGGCTGGAAAGCTGCCATGCCATGAGGATACGTCAGTGCTGGTAAATTATCATATAGTGACGACAGGCCAGGGCTAGACAGTTATCATGTAGTGAGGACAAGCCAGTGTGGGGGAGCGACCATGGAATGAATACAAGTCAGTTCTGGAAAGCTGCCATGCAATCATGCAATATGGAAAACCAGTTCTGGAAAGCTGCCATGTGAGGAGGAGAAACCAGTGCTGGAAAGTTACAATGAAATGAGGACAAACCGGTACTGAAGCTGCAAAAGGTTTGCTGCTGCTGCGAAGTAGAGGGCCTTCGCCAGTCCTTAAATGTGCTCCAGTGGAATGCTCTATGTGTCCAAAAAAGAACAAATTACACCGTGTATGTACATGGTGTGTATGTCTTGTGCGATTTATCACAGCCATGCTTTAAGCGGAACTTGTTGTGAACTTGCTTTAACGGAACGTGTCGATCTTAGTCGTTAAAGAATCAGCCCAAGTGTCCAGATATCGGATGTCAAAGTCTAGCCGAAGGCGAATACTTCAATAGTCTAAGAGGAAGTTGCAATGTTTCAAGCATTGTACTGTCGAGCATCGAAGGATTGAAATGTGAAGTGCTTGAAGACTCCGTCCAGAAATCGAGGCATCCAAGCGTCGGTGTCCAGGTGTCAAAACACGCACGTGTCGAGGTGTGCATGTATCGAAATGCCGAACTGTCGATAACAACGCCTTCATCGGCCGAGACGAAGAGTGTTTCGGCGGCCATGTTCCTCGCGTGATATCGGCTGCGCCGGGGCGGCACGCTTTCCACTCATCTCATTGAGGTCGAGCCGCATCCGGGTGGGCGGTCTGCTCACACTGGAGGTCACGCCCGAGGCCACCGGGACCGTGACCTGCAGACTGCTCGCACTCGCTCTGCAGTCACGCAGTGACGGTAATGGCCTCAACAGTCACGCAGTTACGGTAATGGCCTCAACAGTCACGCAGTGACGGTAATGGCCTCAACAGTCACATTACAATGCCTCAACAGTCACACAATAACGGTAATGGCCTCAACAGTCACACAGTTACGGAATGGCCTACAGTCAACAGTAGACGGAATGGCCTCAACAGTCACACAGTACGGTAATGGCCTCAACAGTCACGCAGTTACAATCTAATGGCCTAACAGTCACGCAGTACGGTAAAGGCCTCAACAGTCACGCAGTGACGGTAATGGCCTCAACAGTCACGCAGTTACGGTAATGGCCTCAACAGTCACGCAGTTACGGATAGGCCTCAACAGTCACGCAGTAACGGTAATGGCCTCAACAGTCACACAGTGACGGTAATGGCCTCAACAGTCACACAGTAACGGTAATGGCCTCAACAGTCACACAGTTACGGAATGGCCTCAACAGTCACACAATAAGGAATGGCCTCAACAGTCACACAGTAACGGTAATGGCCTCAACAGTCACGCAGTGACGGTAATGGCCTCAACAGTCACACAGTAACGGTAATGGCCTCAACAGTCACACAGTAACGGTAATTTCCTCAACAGTCACGCAGTAACGGTAATGGCCTCAACAGTCACGCAGTAACGGTAATGGCCTCAACAGTCACGCAGTAACGGTAATGGCCTCTACAGTCACGCAGTAACGGTAGTGGCCTCAACAGTCACACAGTTACGGTAATGGCCTCAACAGTCACACAGTTACGGAATGGACTCAACAGTCACGCAGTGACGGTAACGGAACGGTAACGGTACGTAGTAACGGACGGTAACGGACGGTAACGTAATGGACTCAACAGACACGCAGTGACGCAGTGGGCTCAACAGTCACCCAGTGACGGTAATTTCCTCAACAGTCACGCAGTAACGGTAATGGCCTCAACAGTCACCAGTACGGTAATTTCCTCAACAGTCACAGTAACGGTAATGGCCTCAACAGTCACGCAGTGACGGTAATGGCCTCAGCGGTCACGCAGTAACGGTATACGCGTACGGTTGCCTCAACAGTCACACAGTACGGTAATGGCCTCAACAGTCACCAGTTACGGATCCTCAACAGTCACGCAGTAACGGTAATGGTCTCAACAGTCACGCAGTGACGGTAATGGCCTCAGCGGTCACGCAGTAACGGTAGTGGTCACACAGTGACGGCAGTGGTCTCTGCTGTCAGGCAATAACGGTAATGGCCTCTGCAGTCATGCAGCGACGGCAAAGGTCTATGCAGTCACGCAGTAACGGCGGTGGCCACGGGTGAAACACGGTCAATGTTCGAAAGTATACGGCGCTGGTGGAAGTTTGCGATGCAGCTGACGGATGTTTAGGTTGAACGATGAAAATAAGATACCCGGTCTATAGAGAATTCGTCAAGAATTTGCTCACTGTTGTCCGTGTTATAATGTGCCATAAGTTCCCCATCATAAAAGCCTAGAGTATACATCAGGTTATCCACCAAATATATATCGGGCGGGGCAAGTGTTCTTATAACCCTCTGAAAATTGTAAGTAGTATTTAATAGCTAGATATGTTGGGTATATAGATATATATATCCATTTTATTTCGCAAGGTGGGGACAACATTGGTCAACCCAAAGCATGTCTGCATGTCTGAGATAACTTCTCAATAGTTCCAGACATTCCTTCGAAATTTTGCATACCTTCTTATAATCGATGAGCAAAATTTCTCTAAAAGGAAAGTCTTTTGGGGGGACGGCTCTGTGGCGTTTTTGATAGTTTTTTTTTTCTTAATGAATATACGCTTCGAAATATCCGCCATGAGTTTGCTTGAGGAGACAATGGAAACTTGAAAATAAACAAATAAATGCAGGTTAATTATATAATGATGCCAAAAGGTGACCTCAAGACAGGGGGTCCAAGTGTAAATAATACCGTGCAAGGGTCTGATGTACATAGCCTCGCTGCTAATTGATTGTCATCGTTACTTTGCCTTGAACCTCGGTGGGCTTACCTTCAAGCTTACCTTCACGCTTACCTTGAATCCCCGTCAGCTCACCTTGAAGTTTGCCTTGATGCTTACCTTGAAGCCTACCTTAAACCCCAATCAGTTTACCTTAAAAAGCTTATCTTGGAGTTCACCTTGAATTTCACCAAAAAGAAAGGCAAAATGCCACAAGTAATTACTAGACATAAGGAATATGCTATGCACACAAAGCGTTTCGTGAATCATACTATCAAGCCTACGGAAAAGGTTGGGGTGCACGGAATCAACTTCCGTCCTACCCTCAGCGGATGCTGCCGCGCTGTAACACCATCGGAGGGCCGACCCCACGTGACGGGAGAGGCTCCGGGTTCAAAGCCCAGCACCTCCAACCTTTTCAGACAGCGCGGACGCTGCCGTTTGCTGACGTCCCGCCGTTTGCTGTTTGCATCGTCGGCCACTAATCATGACTCCTTACCCGCTAGAGCCCCCTCCCCTCCTCTCCCCTCCAATCCCCTCCCCTCCCCTCCAACTCCCCTCCCTTCCAATCATCTCCCCTCCCCTGCACTGCAGGGGCTAACCTGTTCTCCCACCTCACGCGTGTATCCAGAGGTGCATAAACCTGTCAACTCGCCTACCAGTGTAGGTGGCAGATATTGGCTGAAACTGTGCCGTTGTTGTGACAGATAATCAGTATTCGAAGAAGAAAACGTATTCACCACATGAAAAGGTATATTACTCCGGGAAAGACATTTTAACGCAAAAAATATTTCATGCACAGATAATTTGTTCGCTTGCTTCACAAACTATTCGCTCATATTTCGATAAGTTTTCGCTGCACTTTCGGAACAGGATATTCCGCAGCGCTCACTCTTTTGGGACTGATCCCGGTGCACAATATCGGCTGCATGCAGCCAGCTCCATAAGGCTGAATCATGGCGCAGCAGGCTGTCACAGATGCGCCGTGACAGTTGATAAGATTCGAGTTCCAAAACGTTTGTATGGGAAACGACATATGACGGGCACCTGCTAGTGGGAGTAGGTAACATCCGAAAGTTTCGAAATGTGACAGATGTATGGGTTGCAATGCTTGTAGGTGTCATCTTTGACGCTTTGTGCACCACTGTGCGAAATAGCATGATATTAACCTTCCGTCCACCCCAGGCATATATCATGATGACATGACATTAACGTACTGCCGTTCTGACGTGTATATCATAATAGCATGATATTAACCTTCCGTCCACCTGACGCATATATCATAATAACATGATATTAACCGCCGCGTATCTCTAGTCAGTTCATCACACCCCGTCTCGGAAGGTTGATAGGAACCCCCCCCTCTAATATCCAAACTAAGCGTCGCACGAACACGTAAGAAGTGTCATCGGAAAGCGCTCAACGAGTAAGGTCCGCCACCCAACAAAAAACAAATCTTCCCCCAAAAGTGACGCCACTAGGGGGGCCTAAGTTTTCAGGACTTACATCATGTTTTGGCTCTGGGGAGGTCATTTTGGGGAATATTTATGTGTGGCCTACCTCGCGCATATATCATAACAGCATGACATTAACCTATCGCCCACCTCACGCGTGTATCGTAACAGCATGACATTAACCTATCGCCCACCTCACGCGTGTATCGTAACAGCATGACCTAACCTAACCTAACCTAACCTAACCTAACCTAACCTAACCGCCTCGTCTGAAGCTCGGCGTCGGGAGATATTTTTAGACACACCTCTTCAGAGCAGGCTTGTGCTGACGCAGCCGTAGCTGAGATTCGCTGCTGTTCTCGTCAGACAGCTGCTGTTCTCGTCAGACAGCTGGTGTCCCCGTCAGACAGCTGGTGTTCTCGTCAGACAGCTGCTGTTCTCGTCAGATAGCTGCTGTTCTCGTCAGACAGCTGCTGTTCTCGTCAGACAGCTGGTGTCCCCGTCAGACAGCTGGTGTTCTCGTCAGACAGCTGGTGTTCTCGTCAGACAGCTGGTGTTCTCGTCAGACAGCTGGTGTCCCCGTCAGACAGCTGGTGTTCTCGTCAGACAGCTGGTGTTCTCGTCAGACAGCTGGTGTTGCGGTGACAGACAGCTGCTGTTCTCGTCAGACAGCTGCTGTTCTCGTCAGACAGCTGGTGTCCCCGTCAGACAGCTGGTGTTCTCGTCAGACAGCTGGTGTTGCGGTGACAGACAGCTGGTGTTCTCGTCAGATAGCTGGTGTTCTCGTCAGACAACTGCTGTTCCTGTCAGACAACTGCTGTTCCCGCCAGATAGCTGGTGTTCCCGTCAGATAGCTGGTGTTCCCGTCAGATAGCTGGTGTTCCCGTCAGACAGCTGCTGTTCCTGTCAGACAGCTGGTGTTCCTGTCAGACAGCTGGTGTTCCCGTCAAACAGCTGGTGTTCCCGTCAGACAGCTGGTGTTCCCGTCAGACAGCTGCTGTTCCCGTTAGACAGCTGGTGTTCCTGTCAGACAGCTAGTGTTCCTGTCAGACAGCTGGTGTTCCTGTCAGACAGCTGGTGTTCCTGTCAGATAGCTGGTGTTCCCGTGAGACAGCTGCTATTCCTGTCAGACAGCTGCTGTTCCCGTCAGACAGCTGCTGTTCCCGCCAGGTAGCTGGTGTTCCCGTCAGATAGCTGCTATTCCTGTCAGACAGCTGGTGTTCCCGCCAGATAGCTGGTGTTCTCGTCAGACAGCTGGCGTTCCTGTATCGTAGAAGCTGGGTTTGGCGACAACTTGTCACTCAGCAAACTTAGCTTCCTCCTGGAATGGTTATCTGGGAATTGCTATGTGTGGCGACAAAGCGACGCTACGAATGTTGGATTGGAAGAAACGGGGAGAGAGCGAAACGGCGTAGGTCAATTTGTTAGTACAGGACCATAGATGTACTACGAAACTTCGAATTCTGACCACTTTTCGTTTAATAGGAAGATACTTTAGCTACTTACAACATTCGTTCATGCAACAAACTTATTCATCCCATGACTTTTCTTCGTGAGCGACAAATCTAAGCATGAACTTACATCTGCGATGCAGTTTACATTCACTACCAGCTATCCACAATAGCAGGAGGATTGTTTGTTGCCGTGCTGTTGCTCCACGTCGGTTGCCTGTGGTGTTTCACCGTCCTGTATCGTACCTGCAGCCGGCTGGATCCCCAGCATGACCTCACGCGCTTCACTTGTTTACGTGGTTTCGCTGTGCACGCGTCACCGCCGTCGAGTCCTTCGTTTGTGGTGACGCAGAGAGCGCCTCAACATACGTGGTGACGCAGAGAGCGCCTCAACATACGTGGTGACGCAGAGAGCGCCTCAACAGACGTGGTGACGCAGAGTAGCGCCTCAACAGACGTGGTGACGCAGAGAGCGCCTCAACAGACGTGGTGACGCAGAGAGCGCCTCAACATACGTGGTGACGCAGAGTAGCGCCTCAACAGACGTGGTGACGCAGAGAGCGCCTCAACAGACGTGGTGACGCAGAGTAGCGCCTCAACAGACGCGGTGACGCAGAGAACGCCTCAACAGACGTGGTGACGCAGAGAACGCATCAGCATACGTGGTAACGCAGAGAACGCCTCAACATACGTGGTGACGCAGAGAACGCCTCAACAGACGTGGTGACGCAGAGAACGCATCAGCATACGTGGTGACGCAGAGAACGCCTCAACAGACGCTGTGAAGCAGAGAACGCCTCAACAGACGTGGTGACGCAGAGAACGCCTCAACAGACGTGGTGACGCAGAGTAGCGCCTCAACAGACGTGGCGACTCAGAGTAGCGCCTCAACAGACGTGTATCGGGTGTGTGGAGGACCCGAACATCGAGCGACGCGCCGGCGACAGCTTCCGGCACAATATCGCGCCGATCGCACAAAGAAACAATACCAGGAAAGTGGCGCACTCGCAGAGTTTCTGTCGTGGTCCGAGGGCCGTGCATGCCTGCACGAATCGGCAGCTGACTGAAGTTGTGACGTAGGGGCGGGGATGGCCGAGTGGTTAAGGTGTCGGGCTATGGGTACCAAAGGTCCCGGGTTCGACTCTAGCGCCACTCAGGACATTTCCCAATCCCGCGGCCCACCGGCGAAACAGTGTGGGCGGCGCCATTAGCCGTGAATGTGCATAAAATGTGTCGTGAACCAACCAATAAACAAACGAAGTTGTGGCGGAATGGAGGACATGCGTGGAGGGGAGCGGAGGAATGGTAGGCGTGGTAGACATCCGCGGAGGAGAGCTGATGAATGACAGCCATCCACGAAGGAGAGCTGGTGAATGTTAGCTGTGCGTGCATGAGAGCTGATGAATAGCAACCATGAGTGAAGGAGAGCTGAATAATGGTAGTCATTCGTTGAGGAGAGCGGAGGAATGATAAGCACAGAGAGGGACGAAACTGTTCCATAGTCACTGACGGGCAGGTGGATTTCCATGCCACTGTTTCTGGTCCACGCACATAGGTTTCATGCTAATCCTTAATAACTTTGGAGAGGGGAGAGGTGTCTCCGAAAAGTATGGCAAGTTCCACACCTTCCCCCCGGCCAGCCCAGTCCCCCCCCCCCCCCGCGGCCAGCCCAGTTCCACCCCTGCAGGGAAAGTCCCCGGCACAAGCAGGCTGTCAACTTCTGAAATCCGTGGGGAGGGAAATGCATGGGAGCATATTGGGACCGTGGAAACAAATTAGGGTCGGCAATCGATAGAATCCCATGTTAATCATTGACATTTAGGAATGCCAAGCCAAGCATGTGAGTCTGGGAATGCCCCTAATATGTAGGGGACGAGTAGTCTTTAAGTTGCTTAAGTAGTAAGTTGCTCGTGTCACAATCGAAAGAGTGTGGGTTCGAGCCTCACCTGTCATTACTCTTCGCCCGCGACCAATCGGCGTGAGAGATTGGCGGCGCTACATGACACAACGGTCCACGTGTCGCAAAAACAATAACCACCACCATAATATGTACCAATCGATGCCCATGTGCACAGCCATGCATGCATTCCTTTTCGAAACTTTCGAGAGCAAGGGGATGTGGAGGGAACAAGCGTGATCCACAGGATTATATTTCAATGCCAGGAAATGAACGGCGTGAACTTCGCACCAAATGTGAAGGTTCTTACACCGGAGACGGTCGACGGGGTCCGTATGGATATCCCGTCCTCTAGGGAGATGATCAAAGGTCTCCATGTGGATCTCTCGTCCTCTAGGGAGATGTGAAAGGTCTCTGGTTGTGTCTCGTTATCTAGAGAGGCGTCCGATGGTCTCCGGATGGGTCTCTCGTCCCTTAGAGAGACGTCCGAGGTTCTCTGAGTGGGTCTCTCGTCCTCTATGGAGACGCTCTATGGTCTCCGGGTGAGTCTCCGCCGTCGCAATTGGTAGGCCGTCAAATCAAACTAACATCGACAAATATGTCTCGTTGTTGCTTTCTTGCGTTCTCAACATTCTGCAAACGTCTCGGGAAGACAACGTAGACGGGACGCGCGGTCCGATGCCACTGCGGCTGACAGTGCACTGATGTGCGGTCAGACGTCCCTGGCTCTCCCTGGCCCTCCCTGGGCAGGGGACGAGTAGTCTAGGGGTAAGATACCCGTCCCACGATCGAAAGATTGTGGGTTCGAGTCTCACCTGTCGCTACTCTTCGCCCGCGACCGATCGGCGTGAGAGATTGGCGACGCTACATGACTCAACGGTCGACGTATCGTAAAACGAACAACCTGGCTCTCCCTGACTCTCTCTCTCTCTCTCTCTCTCTTCTCTCTTTCTCTCTTTCTCTCTCTCTCTCTCTCTCTCTCTCTCTCTCTCTCTCTCTCTCTCTCTCTCTCTCTCCCTCTCTGATGCCCCCTGACGCTCCTGCGGTCTCGTACAGGTGGGCTTAAGCCGTTCATACCGGTGGTTATTGGTTTTACGAAACGTCCACCGTTGAGTCCTGTGGCGTCGCCAATATCACGCCGATTGGTCGCGGGCGAAGAGTAGCGACAGGTGAGACTCGGATTCTGGGACAAATGTACGTAAGGACAAATGTACGTATGGCAGATGTAGGTAACCAAATGCACGTAAGCAAATGTAAGTAATCGCAGATGTACGAATGGCAATTGTACGTAAACGCAGATGTACGAATGGCAATTGTACGTAAACGCAGATGTACGAATGGCAATTGTACGTAAACGCAGATGTACGAATGACAATTGTACGTAAGCGCAGATGTACGAATGGCAATTGTACGTAAACGCAGATGTACGAATGGCAATTGTACGTAAACGCAGATGTACGAATGACAATTGTACGTAAACGCAGATGTACGAATGACAATTGTACGTAAACGCAGATGTACGAATGACAATTGTACGTAAACGCAGATGTACGAATGACAATTGTACGTAAACGCAGATGTACGAATGACAATTGTACGTAAACGCAGATGTACGCATAGCCAATGTACGCAACTTGTGGCAATGTACGTATGCGCAAATGTGTGTATGCGCAAAAGTACCTAAGCGCAAATGTACGTATGCACATAAGTACATAAGCGTAAATGTACGTAAGTGCAAAATTACGTAAGCGCAATGTATGTAAGCGCAACAGTGCCTAAACGTAAAAGAATACAAGAGCAAATGTACGTATGAGCCAATGTACGTACATTTAGGCGTACGTGCCTTTGCGTTTAAGCACATTTGGTTGGGTGCATATGCCATACGTACATTTGCGCTTGCGTACATTTGCACGTACGTACTTTTGCACATATGTACATTTGCGCTTACGTACATTTGCGCATACGTACATTTGCCCTTACGTACATTTGCGCTTACGTACATTTGCGCATACGTACATTTGCGCATACGTACTTTTGCACATACGTACATCTGCGCTGTCGTACATTTACTTACGTACATTTGCGTACGTACATCTTACATACGTACATTTGCTTTACGTACATTTGTCCAGTTACCGATACTCGAACCCACAATCTTTCGATCTTGAGACGGGTAACTTACCCCTAAACTATTCGTCCCCCAATCCGCTGATACCATTGAAGCGTATTCACTTCATGGTGCATTGATGATATTTTCCTCTCCTCTACAATCCACGCGACGGTGAACACCACGTTACGTTGGTAGATGCCTCTTTGCATTAGTAATCTCTTAGAAACCGTAGTAACTTATGTATGTTAATAGGTTATTCCCATTCTGAATACCAACACATTTAACGCAAGCAGTTCCCAATACCGAAGGAATCTGGGACGTGGGCATATATCAGTCTATAATCAGCCTACAATTAGCCCATAATCAGCCAATGATTAGCTCATAATCGGTACATAATCGGGACATAATCAGCCCAAATCCGCCCATATTCAACCGATAATCACCCCACAACAAGACCAAGTTCAGCACATTTCAACCAAAAACCAGCCCATGATCATCCGACAGACAGACAGACAGACAGACTTTATTGAGATCATCCACAGTTGACTCGTGGCTATTATGACATCGCGTCACATGGACAAAACAACACAGCACAAAAGGTCAAACTCACAGAACTCGAATACAAATAAAATACAGCAAGTCGAGCAGTCAATCAGTCCGGCACGGGCGGCACGTCAAGCAGGTACTGCCGTAGGCGGCGTAGTCGGTCAGTAGGTCAGTCACGTCAGACGGTGAGACAAAATGGCGGGTATCACCCTTGTCTTGCGTCACCCATTTCATCAGTGCCAGGCGTTTTGGGGATGGTGCATTGACTCATCTGGAATCATCTCCAAACCGGACGTTGCCACACTTCAGCAACATGGCATCAACGTGCGTGCAATAGCCAGAGGCGCGCCCAGGGGCTCTGTGTCCCCCTTGCCTCCCTTGAACACAACATAATGTATTACAAGTAAAATAATATCAGTAAACATACCATGACAATATTGAGACCACCCACATTACGCACAATCATGCCCATCTGCATGCGTGAAGCGCAATTAGCAAAGGTCACACCGTGGTCACAGAGTTCGAAGCCTGCGCGAACTTGTCAGCGGCAGGCCACTTTTCATCAGGACTCCACCCCTTTCCTCAGGCAGTGCCATCTAAGAATCCAGCCCTTCCCCGGTGGTACCGACCAAGACTCCACACCTTTCCCAGGGCGGTACCGGCGAATAATCCACCCCTTCTCTCAGACGGTACCGGCCAAAAATCCACACCTTCCCTCAGGCAGTGCCGCCCAAGAATCTACCCCATTCCCTCAGAGAGCTCCAAACAAGAATCTACCCCTTCCCTCCGGCGGTACCGACCGAGACTTTGGCCTTGGCAGCCGGCAGACCAGGACTTTGCGCCAAGACCTTGGCAGCCGGCAGACGCCGTTCCCGCTGCCTCCGTCCGCCGGGGAAACGCCGCACCGACGGGGAAGTGGGCCAGATAATTGCACACCTGGGGCGGCCTTGGTGCATCCACGGCGCCGGCCAGCCTCGTAACTCGAGGGGAATCAGGCAGCTGGTGATGCGGACAAGATCGCAGATTAGCCGCTCGCCCGCTGCCAGCGGCGGATGCAGGGAGGAGGGGGGGGGGGGGCACTGTGAGCAGGTGCAGCCCCGCCCCATGGAAGGGTGGCGCCGGTCTGAGAGAGAGTGAGTGGCCGCTCGGGGGGGGGGGCTCGAGTGTACCGTCTGTCCTTTGAACGACTTTTCAGCCAAAAGCGCCCCTCTCGGAGGCATAGGCGCCCGCTTGAAAGAAAAAGTCTCCCCCCTGAAAGAAAATGGGTGCTTGCGTTCTGCGCCGGTACTCCCCCCCCACCCCAGTCAACCGATTTGGGGTTTTCCGGCTGAACGTGCCTCTGCAGTAGTTTTGGCGGTGACGCGCCTCCGGTCGATAGTTCCCCGTGGACATGATCGGATCCGTCCCTGCGCGCTGCGATTGACGGCGCTGGAATTGTCGGACCTTCCGGGCGGGATCTTGTTGCAGGGGGCCTTGTTGGAGCTGGATCAGCCTTGTGGCGGCCGGTGTGTGCCTGCCGCCACATCTCTCAGCAGGGATGAATATTGTGCTCCACCATGCTCACGAATGGGGAATGGCACGAGGCAGGTGCGAGCTGTAGCGCAACAATGTTGATGAGACAAAACATGGCGCAGATGGGCATTCACTGGAAGGAATGGCATTTGGGGCGCCATCTGTGACACAAACATTGACGGACCGCGATCCTCCACGCATGTGAATGCCTATGCCAATTCCTTTTTTTTCAGCCAGATTTCTTACACTATTAAGACAAATGCAATGCAGATTCCATCTCGGAGGCACAAAATAGCATCACCTTCGGCCCGACTATACCAACCTGGCTGCGAAGCGGTAGCATCCATTGTCAAGTATTTATTGTCGAGCCGTTAAATATATTGTGAAGTCGTTGTATGTATTGTCAAGTGCTATCGCCTGTTACTAACGGATGAGATGAAAATATTCGTCTTGCACAATCATAGCAAGTTATCATGACAGGCAAACAGAAAGCGGGACAAAAAAGTGATCCATTCCCCCACGAATGTTTGCGAAATATGAATCAACAACCACATACTATTGCACAGGATGCATCTGCAAGAACGATAATTATCCCCCAATCAGGAAATGGCACGAATCCCGCGAATACCATACCCTACCAGCAAGTAGCATAGAAAAAGCTTCAGCGCATTTAACCTTCAGGCAGCTCCAATACATAGATACACAAAGCTGCCTGCTTGCCTACAATGTAAGCGACAGAAATCTGGAACAATGTTAACGCGAAAAAAAATATGTTCTTGTGGAAAGTAGAGTAGAGATTTTCTGTTGCACCAGCCGAACATGGTGCCGTTCGGCATGAAGGCGGGCCAACGGCCACGTTCTGACGCCTGTGTTGTGCTACAGATCACCAACATGTGGCCACACCGGGCGGCCATGTTCTGACGCCAGTGTTGCGCTACAGATCACCAACATGTGGCCACACGGCGGCCATGTTCTGACGCCTGTGTTGCGTTACAGATCACCAACATGTGCCCACCGTCGCCATGTTCTGACGCCTGTGTTGTGCTACAGATCATCAACATGTGGCCACGTTCTGACGCCAGTGTTGTGCTACAGATCACCAACATGTGGCCACACTGGGCGGCCATGTCCTGACGCCAGTGTTGTGCTACAGATCACCAACATGTGGCCATGTTCTGACGCCTGTGTTGTGCTACAGATCACCAACATGTGGCCATGTTCTGACGCCTGTGTTGTGCTACAGATCACCAACACGGCGGCCATGTTCTGACGCCCGTGTTGCGCTACAGATCACCAACATGTGGCCATGTTCCTGACGCCGTGTTGTGCTACAGATCACCAACATGTGGCCACACCGGGCGGCCATGTTCTGACGCCTGTGTTGTGCTACAGATCACCAACACGGCGGCCACGTTCTGACGCCTGTGCTGTGCTACAGATCACCAATATCTGGCCATGTTCTAACGCCTGTGTTGCGCTACATATCACCAGCATGTGGCCATGTTCTGACGCCTGTGTTACGCTTCAGATCACCAACATGTGGCCATGTTCTGACGCCCGTGTTGTGCTACAGATCACCAACATGTAGCCACACGGCGGCCATGTCCTGACGCCCGTGTTGCGCTACAGATCACCAACATGTGGCCATGTTCTGACGCCTGTTCACCAACTGTTGCGCTACAGATCACCAACATGTGGCCATGTTTGACGCCCGTGTTGTGCTACAGATCACCAACATGTGGCCATGTCCTGACGCCTGTGTTGTGCTACAGATCACCAACATGTGGCCATGTTCTGACGCCTGTGTTGTGCTACAGATCACCAGCATGTGGCCATGTCCTGACGCCAGTGTTGTGCTACAGATCACCAACACGGCGGCCATGTTCTGACGCCTGTGTTGTGCTACAGATCACCAACATGTGCGCCTTGCTACATCACCAACTGGCGCCATGTCCTGACGCCAGTGTTGTGCTACAGATCACCAACATGTGGCCATGTCCTGACGCCTGTGTTGTGCTACAGATCACCAACATGTGGCCATGTTCTGACGCCTGTGTTGTGCTACAGATCACCAACATGTGGCCATGTTCTGACGCCTGTGTTGTGCTACAGATCACCAACATGTGGCCACACCGGGCGCTGCTGCTGTCGGCCACCTGCCTCAGCCTCGCCACAGCCTCACCAGCCTCAGCCTCGGCGTCCTCCTCGGCTGGCGGCAACGCGGCCGTCTCGGCGTCAGGCTCTTCAGCGGCGGCGTCGGCTGGCACTGCGTCTGTCGCTGTCGCAGCCGGTGCGCCGGAGCCGCTCGGCACGCGGTCCTCCGCCGCCGCCGCCTCCGGGTCTTCGGCCGCCGCCTCCGCCTCTGGAGCCGCCGCCTCCGGGTCTTCGGCCGCCGCCTCCGCCTCTGGAGCCGCCGCCTCCGCCTCCGCCTCCGCCGCCGCCTCGGTGGCATCCGCGTCGGCCGACTACGACTACTCCGCGCCAGACGACTACGACTACTCGGCGCCGGTCGACTACGGCGACTACGGAGACTACGGGCCGTCCAAGCCGGCGCTGTCGTTCGCCATATTCGAGGACACCGAGGCGCGCCGGCCGGAGGAGACGAAGGCGGCCCAGCCGTCCCAGTGCACGTGGGGCGTGGTCAACTGCTGCGCCAACCCCGACGCCAGGGTCAGTGGCCGACCACGTGGGCGGTGTCAGGGTCAGTGGCCGACCACACGGGCGGTGTCAGGGTCAGTGGCCGACCACACGGGCGGTGTCAGGGTCGTGGGACCACACGGGCGGTGTCAGGGTCGTGGCCGACCACACGCAGTGTCAGGGTCAGTGGCCGACCACACGGGCGGTGTCAGGGTCAGTGGCCGACCACACGGGCCATGTCAGGGTCAGTGGCCGACCACACGGGCGGTGTCAGGGTCAGTGGCCGACCACACGGGCGGTGTCAGGGTCAGTGGCCGACCACACGGGCGGTGTCAGGGTCAGTGGCCGACCACACGGGCCATGTCAGGGTCAGTGGCCGACCACACGGGCGGTGTCAGGGTCAGTGGCCGACCACACGGGCGGCGTCAGGGTCAGTGGCCGACCACGTGGGCGGTGCCAGGGTCAGTGGCCGACTACACAGGCCATGTCAGGGTTAGTGGCTGATCAAGATCATGAAGAGTTGAAATTATTGGAGACGCAAAGCCAACATTGAGGGGTACTTAAAAAGTATATAAACCAACACCACCGCTAGGGCCCATCTCATGAGGTCACATGTTAAGAGAGCAAGAAGTTGATGGAACCGAGGCCCCCACCAGGAGTATAGAAAACTCCACCCCTGATACACATTTATTTGCGTGAGGCCTAGGGGCTTTCTTTACTTACGTGCCTATCAGAGTATTCTTTTACATGCTTTAAAAGTGGTAAATAAATGCCCACCCACCATTTTGGCTCTCCCCCACAATTACAACTTTTAGTATGGGACCATATCGAGTGTGTCCCCCCCCTCTTCCATCCATCTGGGCCCACCCATTGCATTCATGCATCGTGCCCCTCCACCAATAATCTTCATAAGTCAACACTTTTGGCACCTTTGCAATAAAACTGCACTGGACTTACAAGACATTTGCGGTCGTTGAAGTCCTGACGTTCCGGAACAGGTTGGCAAAACTCACGTCAACCCCATTAATGCTGTCCAGCAATAGCAATAGTGATAGCGCAAAGCTTTGTTTCGCGAATTTTTATATTTTGCTTTTCCCCTCGCGCGTGCCTTGAAGTGCGCTCGAACTTTCGACACGGCGTACGCTAAGTGGAAGCTCCGCGGTGTGGCAAGCTTTCTGATCAGAGCTACAACGTGAGCCATTATCATGACAATGCTGTACTTACGATGAGCCCATTTAGCCTTGTTTCACTGGCACGACGTGACTTCGGACTGGCATAAATCATATGAAAAGGAGATAAAAAATGATTCGCGACATGAATAGCGTGTCCTCGATTTTGGCCGGAAACGGTGAGGGAGATAGGCTGCCACAGAGGTGACGGGGATAGGCATACCACAGAGGTGACGGAGATAGGCATACCACAGAGGTGACGGAGATAGGCACACCACAGGGGTGACGGGGATAGGCACACCACAGAGGTGACGGAGATAGGCACACCACAGAGGTGACGGAGATAGGCACACCACAGAGGTGACGGAGATAGGCACACCACAGAGGTGACGGAGATAGGCACACCACAGAGGTGATGGAAATAGGCACACCACAGAGGTGACTGAGATACACCACAGATGTGACGGAAATAGGCACACCACAGGGGACGGGAACACCACAGATACGGAATAGGCACACCACAGGGGTACGGGATAGCACACCACAGAGGGAGAAATAGGCACATCCAGAGGTGACGATAGGACACCACAGAGTGACGAGATACACCACAAGGACATAGGCACACCACAGGGGTGACGGGGATAGGCACACCACAGAGGTGATGGAAATAGGCACACCACAGAGGTGACGGGGATAGGCACACCACAGAGGTGACGGGGATAGGCACACCACAGGGGTGACGGGGATAGGCATACCACAGAGGTGATGGAAATAGGCACACCACAGAGGTGACGGAGATAGGTACACCACAGAGGTGACTGAGATACACCACAGATGTGACAGAAATAGGCACACCACAGAGGTGACGGGGATAGGCACACCACAGAGGTGATGGAAATAGGCACACCACAGAGGTGACGGAGATAGGCGCACCACAGATGTGACGGAGATAGGCACACCACAGAGGTGACGGAGATAGGCGCACCACAGATGTGACGGAGATAGGCGCACCACAGATGCAAGGAGGGTTCAGGACGGTGCAATATAAAATGCGCTTACATGGCTGCATAAGACCCCGCCACATCCCATACAAAAGATTGGTTTCAACACATCCGCTTTTTCTAAAGCTGCCTAACTATTCCTGAACGAAACTTCGAACACGTGCCCTTCGCTCGCATTCAATGCTGGCTCTTTGATAGTGTTCAGGGTGTACGGATCTCCTATGGAATTACTGTATATGTCGCAATTAGCATTACGAGCAGTTCCTGACGGTCAGTACGTTACCCGGAGCCCCACCGTCACGAGCAGTTCCTGACGGTCAGTACGTTACCCGGAGCCCAGTCACGAGCAGTTCCTGACGGTCAGTACGTTACCCGGAGCCCCACCGTCACGAGCAGTTCCTGACGGTCAGTACGTTACCCGGAGCCCCACCGTCACGAGCAGTTCCTGACGGTCAGTACGTTACCCGGAGCCCAGTCACGAGCAGTTCCTGACGGTCAGTACGTTACCCGGAGCCCCACCGTCACGAGCAGTTCCTGACGGTCAGTACGTTACCCGGAGCCCCACTGTCACGAGCAGTTCCTGACGGTCTGGTATGTTACACGAGCCCCACCGTCACGAACAGTTCCTGACGGTCAGTACGTTACCCGGAGCCCCACCATCACGAGCAGTTCCTGACGGTCAGTACGTTACCCGGAGCCCCACCGTCACGAGCAGTTCCTGACGGTCAGTACGTTACCCGGAGCCCCACCGTCACGAGCAGTTCCTGACGGTCAGTACGTTACCCGGAGCCCCACCGTCACGAGCAGTTCCTGACGGTCAGTACGTTACCCGGAGCCCCACCGTCACGAGCAGTTCCTGACGGTCAGTACGTTACCCGGAGCCCCACCGTCACGAGCAGTTCCTGACGGTCAGTACGTTCGCCCGTACGAGCAGTTCCTACGGTCAGTACTACCCGGAGCCCCACCGTCACGAGCAGTTCCTGACGGTCAGTACGTTACCCGGGCCCCACCGTCACGAGCAGTTCCTGACGGTCAGTACGTTACCCGGAGCCCAGTCACGAGCAGTTCCTGACGGTCAGTACGTTACCCGGAGCCCACGTCACGAGCAGTTCCTGACGGTCTGTACGTTACCCGGGGCACCCACCGTCACGAGCAGTTCCTGACGGTCTGTACGTTACCCGGAGCCCAGTCACGAGCAGTTCCTGACGGTCAGTACGTTACCCGGGGCCCCACCGTCACGAGCAGTTCCTGACGGTCTGTACGTTACCCGGAGCCCCACTGTCACGAGCAGTTCCTGACGGTCAGTACGTTACCCGGGGCCCCACCGTCACGAGCAGTTCCTGACGGTCTGTACGTTACCCGGAGCCCAGTCACGAGCAGTTCCTGACGGTCGTACGTTACCCGGAGCCCCACCGTCACGAGCAGTTCCTGACGGTCTGTACGTTACCCGGAGCCCCACTGTCACGAGCAGTTCCTGACGGTCTGTACGTTACCCGAAGCCCCACCGTCACGAGCACTTCCTGACTGTACGTTACCCGGAGCCCCACCGTCACGAGCAGTTCCTGACGGTCTGGTACGTTACCCGGAGCCCCACCGTCACGAGCAGTTCCTGACGGTCAGTACGTTACCCGGAGCCCCACCGTCACGAGCAGTTCCTGACGGTCAGTACGTTACCCGGAGCCCCACCGTCACGAGCAGTTCCTGACGGTCAGTACGTTACCCGGAGCCCAGTCACGAGCAGTTCCTGACGGTCAGTACGTTACCCGGAGCCCAGTCACGAGCAGTTCCTGACGGTCAGTACGTTACCCGGAGCCCAGTCACGAGCAGTTCCTGACTGTCTGTACGTTACCCGGAGCCCACCGTCACGAGCAGTTCCTGACGGTCAGTACGTTACCCGGAGCCCCACCGTCACGAGCAGTTCCTGACTGTACGTTACCCGGAGCCCAGTCACGAGCAGTTCCTGACGGTCTGTACGTTACCCGGAGCCCCACCGTCACGAGCAGTTCCTGACGGTCTGTACGTTACCCGGAGCCCCACCGTCACGAGCAGTTCCTGACGGTCTGTACGTTACCCGGAGCCCAGTCACGAGCAGTTCCTGACGGTCAGTACGTTACCCGGAGCCCCACCGTCACGAGCAGTTCCTGACTGTACGTTACCCGGAGCCCAGTCACGAGCAGTTCCTGACGGTCAGTACGTTACCCGGAGCCCCACCGTCACGAGCAGTTCCTGACGGTCAGTACGTTACCCGGAGCCCCACTGTCACGAGCAGTTCCTGACGGTCTGGTATGTTACACGAGCCCCACCGTCACGAACAGTTCCTGACGGTCTGTACCTCACAGGAGCCCACCGGCGGATGGAGCCGACAGGCCTCAACAGGCCAAGGTCCGTTGGGAGGAGTGGGAAAGGCTAGTCTGCCCATGGGCCTGAGAACCGTAAAGCTGAACAACGTAGGAATACTTTCGTACCAGCAATGACTTCAGAAAGTTTTTGCTCGAGTTTTTCTGTCGCTCCAACAGCTATCAAACTTATTGCTCGATTTCTCGATGTCCAGGCCTATGGAATGTCTCCGGGCAGTTAGCAACCTTGTATACAAATGCTCCATTGCGCCTCTCATTGTCCTTCCGAACGTCCCTGATCAACGTTTCCCATTGGAGGGCGTCATGCTCACGTGCAAAAGATGCCGACCATGTCCTTATTCCCAGGTTCACTGTTCAAATTGCCGCCCCGGTAGCTCAGTTGGTTAGAGCGCTGGCCTGCACTGGTCTCCCCTGTACTGGCAACACAGGGTTCGGGTCGCTTCGCGCGCTCGCATTTAGCCCCCGGCCGGGAGTGTCAGTTGGCAGCTGGCCCTACAAGGCCGGGGACGAGCTACCGGGCGGCTGTGTCGGTGCATTGGCGGGACGTTAAACTTTCGGTATAAATTCTGCCGTTGAACTGGAGTTCATGGATCGGGTGGTGGGCTAGGGTTCACGCAACAAACTCTGCTTAAGAATAGAACCCTGGCTCCTCAAGCTAACCCAACAACAACGCGGATTAAATTTCTTTTTTAATTGTTTTGTTTCCGGAGTTCTTGACCTGTGTCGGGCCGGCGCTGACCTGCGTCTGCTCTCGTCCCGGGGTATCCACCGCCCGCGCCCCATCACAGGGCTCACTGACGACAGTTCTCAAATTTCAGAACAGTCGCATCGCGTGCTTCGAGAAACTGGGATGCAGCGGCGCGTGGTTTGAGGACCTCTGCACGCCTCTGGTGAAGCGCGGCGTCTTCAAAGAAGTCTTCGGAGCCATTCAGGGGTGACGTGCCTTTCCTGACACCATTGTAAAGCTACAGATGCTGGCTTTTTTGCCGTCCGTTCCAAACAAAAATGATGCCAAGTTGTGCCAAGGACCCGATGTACGCCCGCTGGTTACAAGGAGCCGATGTACGCCTGCTGGTTACAAGGACCCGATGTACGCCTGCTGGTTACAAGGACCCGATGTACGCCTGCTGGTTACAAGGACCCGATGTACGCCCGCTGGTTACAAGGACCCAATGTACGCCTACGCCTGTCCGTGACAAGGACCGATGTACGCCTACTGGTTACAAGGACCCGATGTACGCCCGCTGGTTACAAGGACCCAATGTACAAACGATGTACGCCTGCCGGGGGAGATTTACTTGTTGTTGTAGTGTGCCGAATGAGGCCATTCTCACACCTGAGTGTTCATCCGAATGCGTACCAATCAGCGCGTTAGTGCAAGGTCCGTGCGGATTAACGCTTCTGGCGGTTCCGGAGGAGCCGAACACACGGTTGTCATCTTCCAGCCTAGCTAGAAAAGTGTCATTTGTGGTCAGTGTCGACTTACCGATACTTCTTATTCTCTATTTTTGCTAAAAGGCGGATCATTAGATGCGCCTCTGGCATCCGTCATAAAACTATGCTAGAGGTGCAACCAAGTAGTAGATGCAACCTTCACCCTTCGCCGATAATTAAGTAGATCAAGTAAAACGTGTCGGGATTTTCACTACGCCAAACGGTACATTTTCAGCGCATTTCGCGCACCGAAAGTGGTCTTGATATGATGGGATATTGTTCTGGGCTAGAACAATATCGACCGTATAAAAATCCTAGCTCGCCATTAGACGGTAGCCGGGTCCGGCACGGTCAGTATTGGGCGAGTGTGTGGTTTCTTGTGGTTGCTGGTTGGTGGTGTCTTGTGGTTGCTGGTTTGTGGCTACCTGTGGTTGTTGGCTTCCACATGGCGCGTTCATCTGTATGCAAACACGAATCACGTCATCCGGAAAGTGACACCGTGAAGTGCGCTGGCTGTTATCTTAGAACTTGTTGGGGACGAATAGCCTAGGGTTAAGTCGCCCGTCTCACAATCGAAAGGTTGTGGGTTCGAATCTCACCTGTCGCTACTCTTCGCCCGGGACCAATCGGCGTGAGAGATTGGCGACGCTACATGGCTGAACGGCCGATGTGTCGCAAAACCAATGACCAACTATCTTAGAATTTGTTGACACAAAGACTCGTGTGCGATCAATACAGTCCAGAAGGACATGCAACGGAAGATGCGTACCAGGCGCTCTTGCGCCTGTGAGCGCTGCACGACGTGTTTGAAGTCAGCGGTAACAGCATGGGCGTCACCACCGCTGGAGAGTCCCTGGGCTCCAGACCACACCTGGATCTGGGCTCGCGCTGGCTTCCAGTTCTGTTCGTAGACACGCAAGATGCTCCACGACAATCACGACGTTTGCCACTGTGACGGCACAGACATTGTGTGTTCTCAACATTTACTGGTGGTGTGGTTAAGACAGGTCACACGCAAGCAGCCATGGCCCTACCCGTCTAGCCTGAAAATCGTTTCGAAAACCCTCGGGTTGGACCCTGTCTGGAAAGTGATGACAGTGACACCCTTGAATAAAACCGACGGACACAATTAATACCAATGTCGTTTTCCTATAACTCAATAAGCCTTGTGTGACAGCGGTGGATATAGAACTGGGGGCATATCACCCCCACCCCATGAAGATGTGGTGCCCCTCTGACTGGGAAAAGGTGCCCCTCCAAGACCCTCAAGTACCCTCCCCCCGCTCTCAACGAGTGCTTTAGCCGATGGCGTTCGTTAGGGTAGAAAAGGCTCTGGGCAGAAGTAGCGCTACTGCAGACCGCTCGAGCGCATCCCCACTGTCCCACCGTCTGATAAAATCCTTAAATCAGTGGCTCACCCCAGAATGAATGGCGAATCTCCAGACAAGTCCCCCCAATCACAATCCCTGAGTCCGCCCGTGACGACAGTGTCCGGCTACTGCTGGGGGTCACACTGTCGGCACTGAGGTCGCCCGGACCCACCGAGTGGCTCCTGCGTAACTCAGCCTCACAGCGATCTTGCGTTACATCTTTTTAATAGTGCCGGTGGTGCTCCAGAACCTCCAGCTAAACGGTGAAAAGCCCACCGCGAACACCTGCTGCTGGTCCGGTGACGGCTTTCGTGGCTCAGAACATTTCCCAATCAAAACAGTGCTGGGCGACGCCACGTAATGTGCCTAAAGTGCGTCGTGAAACACCCAATAAACAAACAAACTGCTGGGAAGCCCAGGTCACATTGCGCAGCCTCACAGTTTTTTTTTTTTTCTCCGCGGTTTTTTTTAAAAAAAAACTTCAAAACCCCCCTTTTGTTCGGTTTTTTTTTTTTATTTTCCGAAAACAGTGGTGGGGAGGGGTAGCCTAGGGGCAAGTTGCTCGTCTCACAACCGAAAGGTTGTGGGCTCGAGTCTCACCTGTCGCTACTCTTCGCCCGCGACCAATCGGCATGAGAGACGGGCGACGCTACATGACTCGACGGTCGAGGTGTCGTAAAACCAATAACCAACCAACCAACAATAGTGCTGATCCCACATTAGTGGCGGATTCATGGACGAGGAAACTTTAGAAATATGTCCCCTCCCTCTCCCCTGATAGAGGTGTGGCTCTCCATGGGCTAGAAAACGCGCTCCTTTAGGGAACGTGAGTATTGTGTTGTATCATCACTGTTATCGGACCAAATCCACAAATGGGTTGCTCCATGGCCTCCCGCCATAGAAGTGCATGGTGAAAAAAATGAAGTGTGCATGGGAAATTGCTAAACAGTGTGAGCACGTGAAAGATGCTATCGAGGAGCACAGACGACATCAAGGACGAAGCAAAATCTATAAAGAGGAATACACATACACACCATGAATATATTGGGTTGCCTCTGACATAGCTACTGCATAAAATACCGTCTCAGTCTCCGCTTGAATACAGAAAACGAATCAACATTCGATTAGAGTCTGGCTTTACGACGTACTCGGCAGCTGAGGCCATGTGGCGTCGCCTGCCTCTCACCCTGGAAGGAAGGGCGGGCATCGCGGGGAATCGAACCCCATACCTCACGAATCAACATTTAGGTTATCCGACATGACATGCGCGTTGTACGCTGCGCACGTCTGACATGCGAATGTTCGTCTTCCGGAGTTTGTCTTAGTTGGTTAGTTATTAGGGCTTTAGGGCGCATCGACTACATTGGTCATGTAGCGCCCATAACAATACAACTTATTTACACGTCGATATATCGCACATGCAAGCTAGCCAACCTTGCAGAATATTAGTCGACACAACGAATCGTACATGAAATAAAGCGTGGCAACATTCAACATTTTCAACGTGGCGCATATATTACGGGAAATGATATTTCAGCGAGGTAGTCGAATAGTCGCCCAAATCGAACAATATCCGAGTCGTTGCCTAAAACCTCACTGAGTGACAAAGTCTGAACACGCCCAAAGTGACGTTTACGCTCCTCCTCGAAGGCGGGGCAGGACAGCAGGACATGCCGCACAGATAAGCGGGCGTGACATCTGGGGCAGCGTGGCACATCATCACCAGTAAGCAAGTAAGAGTGAGTGGCATATGTATGTCCAATTCTCAAGCGACATTCCGGAGTTTGTCTTGGTGCGTGGGAGGTGAATCATGCCGGACAGTCCGGTGTAATGAAACACGACGACGCGGTTGTGTGCGATCCGTCTGCACAGCGAGATGGGGCAGTGTGACGTAAGTATATTGTGGAGGAGACACAGGAGACATGGAGGAGTCATGTGGAGGAGCCATGAAGGATGAATTATGTGGAGGAGACACAGGAGTCATAGAGGAGGAGTCATGGGGGAAGAATTATGTGGAGGAGACACAGAAGTTATGGAGGAGTCATAGAGGAGTCATGTAGATGAGTCATGTGGAGACACAGGAGCCATGGACGAGGAGTCATGTGGAGGAGTCATGTGTAGGAGTCAGGTGGATAAGTCACGATGCGCGGCGGGATCAACAGCAGATATCCAGTGGAGATTTCTCGTGACATCTGCAATGTGATTAACCTTGTTCGACCGGAGATTACACACGCCGCAAAGTTGGCGATCTTCTGAACCGTGTCCACCTGTGTCTGCGTGGCGCTGCTGTTCGCCTCAGTGCAGCATCTGACATGTGACATGACCAGCGCAGCAATGCACAGGCAGACAACGAATCGGCAGACAGTGGTTGGCGTCAAGAAGACCAATCAGTGTGCTGCAGCATCTTGCGAGAAGCGAATTCACATGCGCTTCCCAGGTCATATTCGAGTCCATCCAAGCACCCAGTTTTTTTTTCCAGTGCTTGGAAAGCATTCATAAAAAGTACAAGCATCTGATTCATAAAAGGTACAAGCATCTGATTAAAAAAAGGTACAAGCATCTGATTCATAAAAGGTACAAGCAGCTAATTCATAAAAGGTGCAAGCATCTGATTCATAATAGTACAAGCATCTGATTCATAAAACGTACAAGCACCTGATTCATAAAAGGTACAAGCACCTGATTCATAAAAGGTACAAGCATCTGATTCATAAAAGGTACAAGCATCTGATTCATAAAAGGTACAAGCACCTGATTCATAAAAGGTACAAGCACCTGATTCATAAAAGGTACAAGCACCTGATTCACAAAAGACACAATAATAGGGTGCGCAGCGGCAGTCGCGTTGCGTCGTCCAGCCGGTAAAACCGGTTCGGTTTTTGCCCGCGTTCACCTCCGTGCCATGCTGGAGGAGACATCCATACATCACATGCGGCATGCGTTCGAACGTCGCCGTCGTCGCCGCGAGTTTGCTGCGGCCGCCTGCGGTTGCCGACTGCGTCGTCGGGAAAACCGGACCGCCGCAGGCTGGAATAAAAAAAGGCCTGCGGGGAAACGTCGAATACGCCCCCGAGAATGAGCTCAAGGGCGTATGTGATGGCATGTGTTTTAATTTTATCTCCTTTCATTGACGTTTTGCGTTATTTAGTGTTTTTCATAATTCGAGTTTCTCTTTTATGATTGAACCATGTATTGACGCGAGTGCTGAAAAGTCATGAATACGGAGAACTCAACAAACGACTATGACTATGACTATGACATGTTATTAGCGATGCTGTAAGGCAATGGGCCGATACACGATCCCTGGAGCATTCCTATAGACAGGACAACACCTATAAACACATCCCCGGGGATTCAGAACTTGTCGTCTAGCTGAACACGCTGTTTGTGGCCTTCGATGTAGCTTGCGAACAAACTGGGGGCTATCTGCAATATTTAAACTTTTTCGAGAGCTGTCACATGGTCCACAAAAGCACAGCGTTTACTCTGATCTATGAGAGCTAAACGGAGATGTATGAGTCGGCTATCCCCCGGAGAACTTGGTCAGATATTGCCAAGGGGGCTGCGGTGGTCGAATGATATGCTCTATGCAACCATGCTGGTCCGAACCAGGGAGATGGTTGCGCCGCATGTATTATGTAATCTGGTCGTGAATAATCTTCTCTATTATGAAAAATAAATGGTATGTTGGTGTTGGGCCTAAAGTTCGCTGCGTCGGACGGCTCTTGTTATGCAGAGCAATGACTGTCGCGCATGGCCACGCAGTCAGCACGGGTTCTGCCAGTATGTTAAAGTTGAATTTGTAAAAGCATGTGGCAAATCACGGCGAAGCACAAATTACGAATACCGACAGGAAATTTGTACTTGATGCACTTGCTCTTATTTCGCATCGCGAACAGTAACCGTTAGAGCCTCTAACGGTCACTGTTCGCGATGTGAACAATCAAGAGTCACGAACGTGAGAAAGGGTATCTCACTATTAACGCCAGGGACGCAAACACCTAGCGGCTCACGACCAGGTGGGACAAACTCCTGCACGAGGCCAACACCTTGTCCCGGGTAACATTCTCGACAGACGTGAAGTAGGTGTTGAGCTGATCGGGTGTCAGGTTATCTGGCTGATCTCTGGTCTGGTCTCTGGTCTGGTCTCTGGTCTGTTCTCTGGTCTGGTCTCTGGTCTGGTCTCTGGTCTGGTCTCTGGTCTGGTCTCTGGTCTGGTCTCTGGTCTGGTCTCTGGTCTGGCCTCTGGTCTGGCCTCTGGTCTGGTCTCTGGTCTGGTCTCTGGTCTGGCCTCTGGTCTGGTCTCTGATCTGGTCTCTGGTCTGGTCTCTGATCTGGTCTCTGGTCTGGTCTCTGGTCGTCTACTTGCCGTTCTTCGGCGGAGGCCCACCCCAGCTCAACAAGCATTTCAGTTGATGGTGCCCCTAGAGTAGAAAAGGAGATGAATTACGCCCCATCAGTACAAGTCTCCCCAAATAAAAATATATGGACACGCGCCAGTCACACACCTGTGACCACCTGACCACCTGAGCCTCCTGGACGCGCGCCAGTCGCACACCTGTGACCGCCTGACCACCTCAGTCTCCTGGACGCGCGCCAGTCGCACACCTGTGACCACCTGACCACCGCAGCCTCCTGGACGCGCGCCAGTCACACACCTGTGACCACCTGACCACCTCAGCCTCCTGGACGCGCGCCAGTCGCACACCTGTGGCCACCTGACCACCTCAGTCGGGCTGTGTCGGGAGGCCACCCCCTCCCATGCAGTTTTCGCGGTGCGGCGCCGCCCGGCCAGGACCGTCGGCGCGGCGATGACCTTTGCGACGCGGCAAGGTCACAGTCGGGCTTCAACCTGGGGCGGCCCACATCAAGCGTCTGGAGGTCGCGGCGGACGGCGGAGGTCGCGGAAATGGCCGCCGGCTCGCGCACGGAAGACGCGCACCTGTGCCGGAACCAAGGCCGTCTCGCTCCCGCTCTGATGGCGTCTCACTCTCACTCCTGCCCCCCTCACTCCCGCTCTGATGGTGATGGCCACCGGACAAAGAAGCGCCACAGGTAGGATCGGCACCGGACAAATCACCCGGAGAAACTTGATGGGCACCGGACAAATCACCTGGAGAAACTTGATGGGCACCGGACAAATCACCTGGAGAAACTTGATGGGCACCAGACAAATCACCTGGAGAAACTTGATGGGCACCGGACAAATCACCTGGAGAAACTTGATGGGCACCAGACAAATCACCTGGAGAAACTTGATGGGCACCGGACAAATCAACGGGGCAAACAGGACGGGCACTGGACAAATTAACGGGACATGTATACGGAGTACCGGACAGATAAACGAGAGAGACCGGGCGGGCATCGGACAATTGAACGGGACGAACAGGACTAGCATCGGACGACTATAAGTAAAGCAAATACACGCATGGTAGAAGTAGGCACGGAAATCGCATCTGCGCACGTGTACTTGTTCAGATGCGCGCATCGTAAAAGTACTCGAGGACAGACGAATGCGGAAGATTACGTCAACGCAAAGCATGTAAGCGCAAAATATGCAAGTGCAACTGTACGTACAAGGAACTGCAAGTTGTAAGTGTAAATGTACACATACGCACAAGCATGATTAATCACTGCAGCGGGTATCTTGTTGACACAACACTGTTATCCACCGTTATCTTGTTGATATGCAGCGGTCATCTTCGGTTATCTTGCTCCATCTTATTCAGTTATCCAGTTCCGGTACACTACGCTTTCACACTGTTCTCCACCAGCTTTTCTGGACGCTGGTTGCACGGGCAGTGCCAAATTCCAGACCCGTACTGTCGTACTGTTATTTGCTGACGCACGGCCCGCGAGCCTCGCTGACGCCTGCTCTCTCTCTCTCCCTCTCTCTCTCTCTCTCTCTCTCTCTCTCTCTCTCTCTCCTTCTTCTCTTCTTTTTTTTTCTTTTCTTCTTCTTCTTCTTCTTCTATCTCTCCTATCTCTCTCTATCTATCTCTCTCTCTCTCTCTCTCTCTCTCTCTCTCTCTCTCTCTCTCTCTCTCTCTCTCTCTCTCTCTCTCTCTCTCTCTCTCTCTCTCTCTCTCTCTCTCTCTCTCTCTCTCTCTCTCTCTCTCTCTCGCAACCACGCACAAAAGCCCTCAACGAGCTATCCTCGTAAATTGACCTCACCCTGCAGCCTCCTCGCAACACGCCACCGCACAAAAACAGCAACGCGCCAAAACACACCGACGCGCAATAGAGTGCTCCGTGCCCCCGAACTGTGACACTTGGACGGCGACGATCTCGACACAGCACCGAGCGAGGCCGAGCACAGTGGTCGGCCGTCGTCGGCAGAGTAGACACAGGGCTGCGGTCACCTATACCAGCAGGTGTGAAACACACCTATACTACCAGGTGTGAAACACACCTATACTGTCAGGTGCGAGGCACGCATATACCACCAGGTGAGAAACGGTGTCAGCGTCAAAGTGCGCAGTTGTTCCATCACGGGGTCACCTGTCCTATCCCATCACGGGGTCAGCTGTCCTGTCCCATCACGGGGTCAGCTGTCCTATCCCATCACTGGGTCAGCTGTCCTGTCCCGTCACGGGGTCAGCTGTCCTATCCCATCACGGGGTCACCTGTCCTGTCCCGTCACGGGGTCAGCTGTCCTGTCCCATCACGGGGTCACCTGTCCTGTCCCGTCACGGGGTCACCTGTCCTGTCCCATCACGGGGTCACCTGTCCTGTCCCATCACGGGGTCACCTGTCCTGTCCCGTCACGGGATCAGCTGTCCTGTCTCATCAAGGGGGCACCTTGATCACCTGTCCTGCCCCGTCACGGGGTCACCTATCCTGTCCCATGAAATCAGGGTCAATTCAGGTCAAGGGTGTTTTCCCGACTTTGGCTCTGCCAACAGCCCTGAGGCCCTTCACATTGGTCCAATGGCCCGGCGGCCCTCTGGCACAATAGCTCAGGGGCCCTCTCTGTCAGCCCGGGGGGACATTCCAACTATCCGGGGCCCCTCTGTCGATCTAGAAGCCTTTCACGTTGGCCCAGTTAAGGGCCGTCAACATCTTCCTGAGGGCACTCTCCGTTGACTGGGCCTGCTTCGTCGTCTCGGGACCCTTTCCGTCAGCCAGGGTCTCCTCTTGTCGGTTCAGGGGCCGCACACGTCGGCCTGGAGGGCTCCCTCCGACCCTGCAGTGAGTGGGGCGGCTGCCCCTTCACCCCTGGCAACGCGACTGGTCCAGGGGTCCTTCACGTCGGCTCAGGGGCCCTTGTCGTTCTCCTGCGCCTGCGCCTTGAACAGGCGCGCACCCAGGATTTTTACATGGGGGGGCGGACCGAAAAGGGCACTTGACCGGCTCCAAAAGGGCACTTTGCGGCCCGGTGCACACTGGAAGGTTTGTTGACCGGGGGGGGGGAATTTTCCATGCCGTATAGGACAGGAAAGGGCACATGGGAATGCCATTTTTAGGCCAAAAGGGCAGTTTTTGGCCCAAAGGGCATCTTTGGCACAGGCGGGGCACATAAGGCAGGTGATTTTTGGGCTAAATTTGGGACATTCCGGCCAAGAGGGCACTTTTCGGTCAAAAGGGCACTTTGGTCTCATGGGGGGCCGGGCCCCTCCCCCTCCCCCTCCGGTGCGCCACTGGACTTCAATGGCCCTGTGGGCCACTTAGGTCCCAGGGGGCGAGCCGGCTGCTCCCGTCACCCCCTCCCTTGGTTACGTCACTGGTAGGTGCACGCATACATTGGCGTGTGCGTGTGCGCGTGTGCGTGTGTGCGTGTGCGTGTGCGTGTGCGTGTGCGTGTGCGTGTGTGCGTGCGTGTGTGTTTGCGTGTGCGTATGTGTGCGTGCGCGCGCGCGCGCGTGTGTGTGTGTGTGTGTGGTGTGTGTGTGTGTGTGTGTGTGTGTGGTGTGTGTGTGTGTGTGTGTGTGTGTGTGTGTGTGTGCGTGCGTGCGTGTGCGTGCGTGCGTGCGTGCGTGCGCGCGTTTCCGTGCGTTGGTGCATGACTACGTCGATGAGTGCATGCATGCGTGCCTGCTTGCCTGCGTGCGTGCTGGTGCGGGGGGGGGTGGTGGGGGGGGGGCGGGGGGGTTGAATCGGCTTCATAAAGCTTAGTTCACTTCATCTATTCATCCATGAGATAAGTTGTGCCTTGGGGCGGGGGGGTGAGGGTTTGGAAGAAAGTTATTTTTTCCCGGGTGCCTGCATTTTCATAATCTTGTCGAAGAACATCGAGGGATCTTTACCATGTCGGCAATGAGGCAATGGCTTAGTTGCGACCAACACGAGAGTAGTTGATTAGCATGCGCTCTATTAGTAGCATAGATACTATATATTAGAAACATAGATTTGTAGCATGCGCTCTAGTAGGGGAGGCGTGAGCAAGGGTTAGTCTACCCACTCATGAAAGCGCAGAGTCGGCCATACTCACCATGGGTGTAAACACCGGTCGTAGTAACCACAGGCGTAAACAACAACCGTGGCAAACAGGCGTACACCAGCCATGGTAACCACAGGCCTAACACCGGGCGTGGTCACTACAGGCGTAAACACCGGCCGTGGTAACCACAGGCGTAAACACCGCCGTGGTAACCACATGTGTACACACCGCCGTGGTAACCACAGGCGTAAACGCCAGCCGTGGTCACCGCATGCGTAAACACCAGCCGTAGTAACCACAGGCGTACACACCAGCCGTGGTAAACACAGGCGTAACACCGGCCGTGGTAACCACAGGCGTAACACCAGCCGTGGTAACCACAGGCCTAACACCGGCCGTGGTCACCACAGGCGTAACACTTACCGTGGTAACCACAGGCGTAACACCGGCCGTGGTAACCACAGGCGTAACACCGGCCGTGGTAACCACAGGCGTAACACCAGCCGTGGTAACCACAGGCGTAACACCGGCCGTGGTAACCACAGGCGTAACACCGGCCGTGGTAACCACATGCGTAAACACCAGCTTGGCAACCACAGGCGTAAACACCGGCCGTGGTAACCACAGGCGTAAATAGCGGCCGTGGTCGGACATCTGCTGCTGATCCCTGGTGACCCAGCGTCTCCCGCCGCCCACCACCGCCCACCGCCCACCCTGCCACCAGCCGCAGACACGCGTCGCCGTCAAGAGCTGAGCCAGCCACCGCTACCTGCAACAGCGGGGTAGCGGCGAAGCACCGCACACACGTAAGATGGACAACTTATGGTGCAACTTAGTGAGTGTGTGGCTTTCAAAATCATCTTAGCTCTGCATACTGGAGTTTATTTCTGGAAGTTATTGCGGACGGGGGGGGGGGGACAACACATGAAGGCAATGGGCGGGTTCAAATGGATTGGGAGGGTAGGGAAACACTCCATAGGGTTCTATGTTAGAAGTTGATTTTTTGTGGGGGGGGGACAACATTGAGGGAGCACTTCTTCCCTGAAAGGCATGTAGAACAACACCTCGGTTATGCATCATGCTTGAAGCCGCGTGACCAGGGCCAGAGGTCACTCACAAAGCCAGGGTGTCAAATTTCTTATTTTCAGGATATATTTTCAGACTGAATAGAGAAAATGACAAATTAACATTAGCAGGGTACCCAATCCGGGGGTCTGAACCCGACCCACCTGGAAAGTCCACTCCAGCGGTGAGCGTGAATATGCGTCTTCTCATGACCATATTCATTATGTAAACCCATTCTCTCCGGTCAGATACTCACACCCCGTCTCAGGGGGGGGGAGCGGATGGGAACCCCCCTCTAATATCTAACTAAGCGCCGCACGAAAACGAAAGAGGCGTCATCGGAAAGCGCTCGACAAGTAGGGCCAGACACCACAGCCAAAAACAAATCCCAAAAAGTGACGTCACTAGGGCGCCTATATTTTTTTCACGATTTGCATCATGTTTTTGGCTCTGGGGAGTTCATTTTGGGGGACACTTGAAAAGTATTTGGAAACAGAAAAGGACAGCGAAACCGACCAGGATCACATATTTATTTGGCCATCCAAAAATCAAAATTACATTTTTGTATTTCAACATTTTTAGTTTTCAAGTTCTCTTTAATTTTCTTTTCCTAGTGGGTAGAGCTGACAGAAAAACGTTGTTCTAAGACAACTTTGAATTTAATGAAAGTTTCATTAAATATCTTTATCAATTAAAGCGTGACGACTAGTTGAACTTCTTCGGAGGTGACCTCACTTGACCTAGACTAACTCGTTGACCCTAGATGACTTGACTTGAAAAGTTTGACACAACATCCTAAATTGACGTGGGAAAGAGTGTCCCAAATTTCGGCGTGATGCCGCGTGCCGTTCTATTACAATCCACGAAAAACCTGACGGAGGGGCGGTTAAAGACCCCCTCCCCATAGACGGCGCGGGTTGACCTTATGTTGAGTGTTACGTAAGCTTGCGATGCAAACTGATAGACGTGGCGTTCAATCTCACGAAGTTTGATGGGACGCCTCCCCCGCCGTCTCAGCTAAAAATTTACTTGTTGCCTTGATGCGAATCAGAGCTACAGTAAGCGGTTGCCGTTTACTATACGACTTGCAGGCAAACATCGAGTTGTAGATACTCGAAGACACCTTCAGTGACTACAGTATATGCCAATACTAATGACGTCATGGCTGCCAATTTTTCTTTGTAAGAGTTAGCCCAAGAATAATTTTAGGTTTGCTTTTATTGAGGCGCGGACACCATTTTGTAATCGACGCACTTTCACGCGTGTGTTGGTTGGATTTTGAGCATTCTGATAGTCCAGATATTGGCATATGAAGCACATACTCCGAGCAAGTTAGGTTATCGTTCCTTGGATTCTTGTACTGCATCAAGTCGACTCCTTTTAAAAGGTGAGTTCCTACCTACCTAGGACCTACCTGCATTATAAGAAGGTAGGTAGCCCTAGTTGCAAAATGCAATCGCTTCTCCCATAGTGACCAACAGCATGTTTTTGGGAATCTATCGACAGGGTTTTAAAAATTGTCCGAAGGATTTTTTGTTTGTATTATTGTAGAGCAAAGTAAAATGTAATGCTGATTTTTTAGTCTGATGCATTTTAATGTGAAAAACAGTTTGTCCACTAATTTTATCTGCAAATGATTACTTTTTGTTTGGCAAAGAAGTGCATGATCATAATCTTCCCTCTGCAAATATACCCTACTGCATATAACTAACTATACCTGGTGTCACAAGGGGACAAGTGGCCTAGGGGTAAGTGGCTCGTCTCACAATCGAAAGGTTGGGTATTGTTTTACTTTCTGCTGTAGAGTTGTTTACATTAGATATGCAACCGAATGTGCAGTGTATAGGCAGAAGATGCTGCACTGGTCAAATACAACTGGAGTATACAATAAGTAATCACAATACCTTCAGATCATCAGCACCTCTTGCCATAGATTCACTGATCATATCCTGGTGCTTTTTCCACATGGGGATGCAAAAAAACTGCATGAGGGCAGCAAGTAAAAAGCACTGTTTTACCACACTATGCATACGTTATGGCAGCGAGAAACCATCATGAAATCATTGTTGTGGCCCCAGATCATCAGAATCTTTTGAAATGAATTCAGACATCATATTCTGAAGGTATTTCCACATGGGGATACCAAGATCTGCACAAGGGCAGCAAGTAGAAGAGACTGTTTTATCACACTATGCATAAGATACACCAGCGAGAAACCACTATGAAACCATCACAGCAGCTCCAGATCATCAGGACCTCTTCCAATAGGTCCAGAGATCATATTCTGAATGTATTTCCATATGGAGATGCCAAGAACTGCATGTGGGCAGTAACAAAAAGAGACATCAAATTATGCACACATTACGGCAGCAAGAAACCACCATGAAACCATTGCAGTGGCTCCAGATCATCAGGACTTCTTTCGATAGATCCAGTGATCATATTCGAAGGGTATTTCCACATGGCAATACTAAAAACTGCATGACAGCAGCAAGTAAAAGAGACTGATATATCACACTTCTCATGCATTACAGCAGCAGGAAACCATCATGAAATCATCAGGAAATCTTCCATTATATCCAGGGATCATATTCTGCTGGTATTTCCACATGGGGATACAATGAACTGCATGAGGGCAGCAAATAAAATACTGTTTTATCACATTATGCACACATTACGGCTGCGAGAAACCAGCATGAAACCATCCCAGCGGTTCCAGATCATCAGGACATAAAGACTAAAGATTAGTGCAACTCTGAGCCACAAGGGCCCTTCTGGTTGCACTCTGTACACTGAACCAGTTGCCCACCAAATCTGCCAATCAGCCCTCCCTGTAATACTGAAAAGCAAGCCCTCTATTCTTATAATGATTGTCTATGCTGTTTTTTAAAGATGTTCAATGTGCTGCTACTGACAATGTTTTCTGGCAGCTGATTCCAGTGTTCCACTACCCTGTTTGTTGAAGAAAGTCTGCCTTAACCTTGTTCTGCTGTGGTTAACTATAATTTTGAATTTATTACCTCTAATTGCATCATTTCTGTTAAATTCAAACATTTCCCAAGGTATCCCCTCTCCAGACCATTGACAAATTTAAGGACCTCAATGAGATCTCCTCTCAGCCTTCTATATCTAAGTGAAAACATATTCAATTTTTTCAATCTTTCCTCATATGCCAGGTTGCTTATACTATTAACCATTTGTGTGGCCCTCTTTTGTACTCTCTCTAAAAGCCAACAATCTTTTTCATAGCTAGGAGACCAGGGACATGGATGCAGTATTCCAAATGTTGCCTGACATATGCACAGTAAAGCTTCCTGACGACTTACTCACTTCTGTATGATACATTCCTATTTATTGCCCTGAGCATTCTCAGTGCCTTCTTCCTGGCTTCCTTGGTCTGTTCTGATGCCCCCAATTTTGTGTTTAGAATAACACCTAAATCCTTCTCCTGTTGAGTCACTGATAGCACTTGGCCACCCATCAAGTATGGAGCCTTCATATGCTGCTTACCTACATGCATGATTTTGAACTTATCAAAGTTAAACTTCATTTGCCATTCTTCGACCACTTCACAAGTTCGTCTAAGTCTTTTGCAGCGAGATATGCTCATCCTGACCTGTTATTGCCCTAAAGACCTTCAAATCATCTGCAAATTTCAAAACTTTACTGCTTAGGCCACTTTCAATGTTATTTACAAATATAATGAACAGTAATGGCCTAGTACTGACCCTGGGAGACTCCACTAAGAACATTTTGCCATGATGACTTTGTACCATTTAGCATCACTCTTTGCTGTCTATCTGAAAGCCACAACTCTATCCATTTTAAGATGCTACCTGCAATACCATGGGACTGAAGCTGTATCATTAACTGTTTATGGGGTACCTTGTCAAAGGCCTTACTAAAGTCAAGATATGCTACATCAACCTGATTTCCCTGATCAAATTGTTCTGTGGCAAGTTCAAAAAGTCCAAGAGGTTTGTGAGACACGATCGTCCTTTTCTAAATCCATGTTGAGTATCTTGAATCAATCTGCTACCTTCCAGATAACTAACTATTCTATCCTTGATAATTGATTCGAGTACCTTGCAGACTAGGGATGTGAGACTTATTGGCCTATAGTTTTCAACTTTCCCTCTTTCTCCTTTCTTGAAAATAGGAACTACATTTGCCCTTTCCAATCGGTTGGAATTTCATTATGTGAAACTGATCTACAAAGTATTATACTAAGTGGAAATGCCAGTTCCTTTTCAGTTTCCCACAACACCCTAGGATAAATATCATCAGGTCCTGCTGCCTTATTTGGCTTTATTTTCCTGATATGATTGTAAACAACATCACTACCAATGAAATCAACATCATTTGTCAGATCCCATGAACTGAACTATGGTGTATCGGTCGGCAGATTGGTCATATCTTCCAATGTAAACACTTATTTGAACTGCTTGCTCAGCTCCCAACCATCTCACCATCCTCACCCAATGCAGTCCCGTTTACTCCAGTGGACCAATTGTGCTAGAAACTTTACTCAGCTTGTATCTTCCATTAGATCCAGGGATCATAATCTAGTGGTATTTCCCCATGTGGATACTAAAAACTGCAAGATGGCAGAAAGTAAAACACAATGTTATATAACTTGCTGCCCTCATGCAGTCATGCAGTTTTAGTATTGTCATGAAGAAATACCATTAGAATATGATCCCTGGATCTAATGGAAGATGTCCTGATGATCTAGAGCTGCTATGATGGTTTCATGGTGGTTTCCTGCTGCCATGACACATGCGTAGTGTGATAAAAGTCTCTTACTTTCTGCCCTCATGCAGTTCCTCATATCCCCATGTGGAAATACCACTAGAATATGATCTCTGAATCTAATGGAAGATGTCCTGATGATCCAAGGCCGCTGCGATGGTTTCATGGTGGTTTCCTGCTGCCATAATGTATGCATAGTGTGATATAACAGTCTTTTACTTGCTGCCGTCTTGCAGTTTTTAGTATTGTAGTTTTGAAATGCCTTTCAAATATGATACCTGGATCTATTGAAAGAAGTCCTGATGATCTAGAGCCACTGTGATGGATTCATGGTGGTTTCTTGCTGCCATAATGTGTGCATAATTTGATAAGTCTCTTTTAGCTACTGCCCTCATGCAGTTCTTGGCATCTCCATGCGGAAATACGTTCAGAATATGATCTCTGAACCCATTGGAAGAGGTCCTGGTGATCTGGAGCCACTGCAATGGTTTCATAGAGGTTTCTCACTGGCGTAACATATGCATAGTGTGATAAAACAGTCTTTTACTTGCTGCCCTCGTGCAGTTCTTGGTATCCCCATGTGGAAATACCTTCAGAATATGATCTCTGAATTCATTTCAAGAGATGCTGATGATCTCGGGCCGCTGCGATGATCTCATGATGGTTTCTCGCTGGCATAACGTATGCATAGTGTGGTAAAACAGTGCTTTTTACTTGCTGCCCTCATGCAGTTTTTTTTGCATCCCCATGTGGAAAAAGCACCAGGATATGATCCCTGGATCTATGGGAAGAGGTGCTGATGATCTGGAGGTGTTGCGATGATTTATTGGCGGTTTCACGCTGAGTCATATGTAATACTGCAAAACCACGCAGTTTCCCGATGGGCGAATAAGTTGTATCATTGTGACTGTTGGTGACGTCATCAAAATGATGCATCAATATCCAGTTGTATTTGACCAGTGCAGCATCATATATGCAGCCTATATGCAGCACATTCGGTTACGTATCTAATGTAAACAACGCTACAGCAGAAAGTAAAAGAATACCAAAGGTTGTGGGTTCGAGTCTCAGCTGTCGCTACTCTTCGCCCGCAACCAATCGGTGTGAGAGATTGGTGACGCTACATGACTTAAGTTGATGTGTTGTAAACCAATAACCAACCAACCTGGTGTCAAACATGGTAATAAAGAAATCAGCACTTCATGCACTCAATTCAATACTCAGTAATTCATTATTCAACATGGACATGCAGAAGGGACAAAAATACCACAAAAAAACAAACACAAGATTGAAGAAAACATCCACCAAACAGCATATTATTTTACTTATGATTACCAAATAAACCAGCCACTTTTTGTACCATCAAGCACACAGACTACATCCAAACACACACCACACCATGGGCGCTAAATGACCTTGTAGTCGGCGCGCCCTTAAGCCCAAATAATCAATCAATCAAACACCACACCAAACCATGACCAATGGGAAATGCCAACAACATGCCAGACATTGCACCTGCTCACTGAATGGCGGCCCCTGGTTAATACAAATTTGGCTGAGGCATCTCCAGAAACCTGCTTTCGAGCCACCCTATAGTGGGAAAAACTGACCGTTTTAAGAGACAACTTCCGGAGTCCCGGAGGCAGCCAATTGGAATTTGCTTAATTAGTATTTTCTGTTCTGAAAACTGTCTTTCAACCAGTCAATGCAGGGTATTTTTAAATGACATCATAACCATTAGCAACTTTGAACACATGTTTAACAGTGCCATACTGCGAACACAAGACCTTGACTGATTCTTTGCTTTGCGCACAGCCATCACTTCCGACTGTAGTGTGTGAGGTAGTGGCATCTGGTCTGTGTCATGCAGGGAGTTGGCTGTGTATGTAGGCAGGTGTGCATTCTGAGCTGAGGGTGAAGCGTGAATTATTTGTGTTTGTTTTTCATTTGGCTAGCCTTGTACTGAAACCAACAGTGAAAGAAAAATGCACTGCTCCTGTGAGTTATGAGAGACAAAGCTGAGCTGATCATCACAACTCCCTGTCTTGCAGTGCTATCCATTGTTCACTTTGTTTCTATGCTTTGGTGTGATGAAAAATGATGTGTATTACTTGTGCATATTACATAGGTACCGACTAGGCACATATGATTAAGTCAGTTACTGGCAAATAGATTCCATGCCTAAAAAATAATATGTCCATGAAAATGTACTCCTGAAGAAATCTGTTTGCACTCTGACTCCAAACCCAGGAAGTAAGGTTCCCAGTCTGGTCTCACCTGTTGCTACTCTTTGTCAGTGACCAATTAGTGTGAGAGATTGTCAATGCTACATGACTATGGTCGATGTGTCATAAAACCAAAAACCAACAAGAGTTAGATGTCATGGTCAAAAAGTTGGTTTGGAATGATGCTGATTTTCTGGTTAGGTTAGGTTAGGTTATGTTATGTTATGAAGAGTTCTGAATGTGAAAGAGGACATCTCCCACATCACATTCAGCATGTAGATAGCAAAAAGATGGAGGTATTCATAAGCAATGGACCCTTCTCCACCAAAATATGGAAGTCTTATTGGATAGATCAGTAAATATCTAGACCTAGGTAAAATGGAATTTCTGGAAATGATGAGTGACCACTCATTTTCTCCACAAATGATTACTTTTAGGTCAGTGATGATTGATGACCACATGATGTCATAATGATTTGATGACATCATGTGCACTAAGTCAGGGAAAAATAAAATAACCTAACCTAACATAACCTAACCTATACTAAGATAACTTATAATATATAAAATATATTATACCATAATACAATCTAGGCTAACCTAACATAACCTAAGCTAACCAGAATTGCCTGAAGCAAATCTTTTGGCCATGATGTCATCAAATATATTAAGGAAATCAAATAATATGGAATAGCAAGGAATTTCTAGCCGTTATCGACGGTTCCTGGGACTTTGTGTTGTGAGCATTCATTCTCAGAAACAATGTTGAATTAAGGCAGAAGCATGAAGTTTTTTGATGTCAAAGAGTATTAAATTGAGTGCATGACAGTGTTGTAAAAACTGGCGTTTGTTGGCGTCATGCATATCAATACATTTTGTACTTATACTCTAGGATTGTGACTAGACTAAATGAAATATTTTGTACTCCAGAAGGGAAAAGGAAGAACAACATTGTTTGGTCGAGTGCTACCACTCAAAGTCCATACCTGAAAACAACTAGCAGCTTCAGCAGTCCCAAATCGCCGACCCGTCAACGACCACAATACATTAGACGTTAATTTTTTAACGCAATTAATTTGACGACATTCGGCTCTGTTGGTGTCGGCGTTGTTTGTCGGTATTGAACGCCATTTATGCGCTAAAAATGTTCCCGCACACTGCACAAATGGCGGCGCGTGTCGTCATATACGAAGACGCTATATTTGTGTTAATATAGTCAATAATTCAATATTTATTCTAAATGTCTTCGATGTTGATTCAATATTCATCAATATTTATTCTTATAAATTATATATTTACATTAATCAAAATTTATTCAATATTATCTTTAGATGTTTGTCCTGGAGTGCTCGCCAAGAAGTACCAGAAATCTCTAGTTGGCAAATCTGGGAGCCGGGGATGGCCGAGTGGTTAAGGTGTCGGGCCATGGGTACCAAAGGTCCCGGGTTCGACTCTAGCGCCACTTAGGACATTTCCCAATCCCGCGGCCCACCGGCGAAACAGTGTGGGCGGCGCCATTAGCCATAATTGTGCATAAAGTGTGTCGTGAACCAACTAATAAACAAACAAGTTGGCAAATCTGGGGATACTTGGTATTGCCGGAGTAAATACTTCAAGCCTCATTTGGCCATTAAGGTGCTTTAAATGCACAATCGAATGTCATTTTGTTAAAGAGACAACTTTTTTTAGACACAATGAATCCATTCAATGCAAAAGTCACTTTAAATTTCCTAAAAGTGGCCCCGGAGCCAGCAAATTCTCGGAGGCGATGACACCATGAAACCAATGACATTTGTGAACTTTTGAATGACTGAAGTATTTTTTTGGAAATGTGTGAAGATAAATCATCGTCTGGAAATATAACTGCATTTGGCATTCATCAGTGACAGTGAAGGATCCGTAATAGCTGTTCTAATCTTACTTCGACCCATCTCCTGCTTGCCGGCCCGGCAATCGCCGTAGATCGTCGCTGGGGTAAGCGAATCAGACCCAGCTCTATTTTCCAGCAATCGCGACGCGTTTGTCCGGTGCAAGACCGTATAGCCCGGTGCAGAGTATAGGCCTGGTGCAGAGTGTGGTGCTGGGTGCAAAGTGCGTAAGTGGTGTTGTGCCTTGGCTCGGAGGTTTTCAGGGGTACGAGGTAGCGGTTTCGATTCCTCGCGGTGCCCGCCATTTCTGTCAGGGTAAGAAGTGGGTAAGAACATTGGTTTTCAGCCTCACCAAAACAAGGTTATTTGTGTGTGTGATTGTGGTTTTAGGGCACATTGACCATGGTCAGAGTGGTTAAGGTGCTGGGCTCTGGGTACCAAAGTTCCCGGGTTCGACACTAGCTCCGCTCGGGACACTTCCCAATCCCGCGGCCCACCGGCGAAACAGTGTGGGCGGCGCCATTAGCCGTGAATGTGCATAAAGTGTGTCGTGAACCACCCAAGAAACAAACAAACACTGTCCAACGGGTGCATAAACGCCACAGATGCGACATGTGTGGCATAATTAGTGCAGTTTTTGTCAGAAACTCATCGGGCGACACATTTTAAGTGTTACAAGGTCTAATGGCACGTTATCGTTTTTGAAGACGTCCGGGTGGCTTAATTACATTTGTTTAGCGGATATTGCAGTCCATGTCAGTATTTTTCCACGTGCGCATAAACAGTCGGCGGGACCATGCCGCCTGCAGACTCTGCCGCTGCCCTTTGACCGTCAACCGCGTCAGTGCGTCAGGCAACGCGCCGGCTTCGTCTCATTGGCCGGCTCATACCACCCGAGGCCAATCAGCAGCCTCCCCGCTGCCATATTGCCAGCAGGAGGTGACGGTGACGCCGCGAGCGCCACTCGGCCAGTGTTGCTGCTGAACTAGAGCAGCCGGCTGTGTCAGCGCAGCGGCGTAGCAGGGCTGCAGTATTGCCCCGGAGAGCAGCCTGCTGTGTTGCAGCAACAGAGCTGCAGCTTTGTCCCGGAGAGTAGCCGGCTGTGTTACCGCAGCGGCGTAGCAGGGCTGCAGTACTGCCCCGGAGAGCACCCTGCTGTGTTGCCGCAGCGGCCCAGCAGAGCTGCAGTATTGTCCCGGAGAGCAGCCTGCTGTGTTGCCGCAGCAGAGCCGCAGTATTGTCCCGGAGAGCAGCCTGCTGTGTTACCGCAGCGGCCCAGCAGAGCCGCAGTATTGTCCCGGACAGCACCCTACTGTGTTGCCGCAGCAGTGCGTACCCCGGAGAGCAGCCTGCTGTGTTGCCGCAGCAGAGCCGCAGCATTGTCCCGGAGAGTAGCCGGCTGTGTTGCCGCAGCAGCCGCAGTATTGTCCCGAGAGCACCCTGCTGTGTTACCGTAGTTGTCCCGGAGAGCAGCCTGCTGTGTTGCAGCAACAGAGCCGCAGTATTGTCCCGGAGAGTAGCCGGCTGTGTTGCAGCAGCGGCCCAGCAGAGCCGCAGTATTGTCCCGGACAGCACCCTACTGTGTTGCCGCAGTAGTGTCCCGGAGAGCAGCCTGCTGTGTTGCCGCAGTAGAGCCGCAGTATTGTCCCGGAGAGCGGCCGGCTGTGTTGCAGCAGCGGCCCAGCAGAGCCGCAGTATTGTCCCGGACAGCAGCCTGCTGTGTTGCCGCAGTAGAGCCGCAGTATTGTCCCGGAGAGCGGCCGGCTGTGTTGCAGCAGCGGCCCAGCAGAGCTGCAGTATTGTCCCGAACAGCAGCCCACTGACCCGCGCCGTGTTTGCTCCGCAGACCGGCCGAGCCGACATGTCCCAGTACGGCAGCAACAAGAACCCGCCGCCGCCGTGGGCCCAGACGCCCAGCATGCTGCAGCGGCCGGGTAAGTCCGCCCTCGGCCTCGCCCGCACGGGGCGTCACGGCAGGGCGGTGGCGGGCCGCGCGAACTCGGAGCGTGAGGTCGTGGGTTCGAGCCGCATGAGTGGACTTGTTTTCGGGTCTGGCCGCGAAAATAGTCGCGAAGATCGGCGGCATTCCGGATAATTCGGCACTCCCGGCCAGGGTGGACATCTGCCGCCGGTTTGCACGTCCCTCGTTGATTTTGGCTTCATGTTCCGTGCCCGTTCTCGTCTTGTCTCCGCTTGAGTCTGCATCGAGTCGCCTCCCACCCATCCGTCAATGATGAGGTATCGCTGCGGGTGACAACGTTCACAAGTGAAGTACCTAACTAACCGAGCAGCTTTGGTCGACTCATAAGTTGCCGCTGAGTTGGCCACCAGGGGCCGCGGAAGCTCTGTTGGTAGAGCGTTTGACTCTTGATCGCAAGATTGTGGGTTCGAATCTCACAACCGACGGCATTTGCCGAGTCCACCCGCGACCAATCGGCATGAGAGGTCGGCGACGCTCTATGGCCTAGCGGTTGAATGCGTCGTAAAAGAACCCAACGTTCTTGAGTTGGCCATCAAATCAGACAACTCCCGCCACGCCCCCTCTCCGCCGCTCGCCCACCCACATCTCGCCACCACATCCTGACCGTATTGCGACAACGTAGTGCAAGTGTCGGCCACCAGCCACTACCAGACCCCGTGTTGGGTGATCGTGTCTACTGTTGCTGCAGTCTGCTGCCCCTGCTGCCCCTGCTGCCCCTGCTGCCCCTGCTGCCCCGCCCCCGCCCCCGGCTGGGTGGAAGGTACCCTGGCAAGCTGTCAGTTATCGGTTGGGCCTGCTGGTGATCAGTATTGTTCGCCACTGGATGCCGTGGCAGACAACGGAAGGCCGGAGTCTTGGGTACCAGGGCTCCCGGATTCAATGCTCTCACCGCTCCGGACATTTCCCAATCCCGCAGCCCATCGGCGAAACAGTGTCTGCGGCGCCATTATCCAGGAATGTGCATACAGTGCGTCGTGAACCACCCGATAGGCAGTCAATGTAATACACGCGTCATCGTTGCACGCATATCCAGTTATTCCATCGCCCTGCTGGGCCGGAAATTTCAGCCTACCATGGACGCCAAATGACCCTCAAGTCTGCGCGCTCTTAAGCCCAAACAATCAATAAAAATCTCAACTTCCGATTATCGCCGATTTTTATGACCTGTTTCGCACAGTTTTTGTGATGTATCCTCCATCTCTTATCCCGATGGCTCTCCCAAATTTGATAAGCCCTACCCCGCTCAGTCGTTAGTTCGGTCTTTCTATTGACCGCCTCCATCCCTAAATGCCACAATTTCTGCCACCGTCAGCGTATTCCCTCTTGTAACGTGGCAGCGCTCCCCAGCTATGAATTTCAGCCGGTTGCCGGGCGAGAACAACCTTGTCTTGGATGCTTGTCATCCAGAATATCTTATTCGGAAAGGGCTTCTTTTTTATTGCTGGAAGGTTCAATGGTGCTGTGTGACGATGGAGTTGTGCGAACCTGTCGCTTTTCAGAGTCGATCCGTGTGAGGTCTTAAATCCAGGCACACGATGCTGTCCGGTTGTATAAGAAAACTGGATGCACAACCCACACTCGTGCATTTCTCATTCCCAATCAAATTATTGGGAAAATAAAAATATAAAGTATGCTCTGGAAATTCCGAACGTGCACTCAGCAGTTGCTGTCGAACCATAGCAAAATTATCCTCCGAGTTTGATTCCCTGAACATTGTGCTCTTCAACTCGAGGATTCCAAAATACAGGTTTAGCGTCGGCTGTGTACCATGGCATTGGCTTGCAACGTGGGTACGATTGAATCGGAATGAACCTCTGTCACTTCATCTCAATCCCACGTATCGCCTCTGCGCATCGCGAGATTGGGAGACCATGGTCCAACGACGAGATAGGGGGACCATGGTCCCACGACGAGTTCGGACCATGGTTCCAGAACTTCCGGAATAGACCTCAACATTTACTCGTGGATATTGTTGGATGATGAAATTACCTTGGTCTGGCCTTGCTCCCTGAATCTTTCTGTCGATTTTGTCTGATAAGCTGTGCCGTAAATGTTTATAGTATTTCGACGGGGTCTAAGTCGTAGGTTGGTTACGGTGAATTTCTGAACTGTCCTCGTCATTGAGTGTTAAAGATAAGCCTTTGAAGCCCAAACCTGTCCTCATCGATCTGTATAGTCGACACATTTTATTTCGTTATTTTTGGTGCGTTCTCACGTTATTTCGGATTTTCACGTCTGTTTCGAGTGGCCATATTTGTTTGTTTGGGCGTATTGGTTTATTTACGCTGATTTGTATGTTTCAGCGTCCAGTACCTCCTCTATTAGAGCGCCGCCAATCACATATCAAGGTGAGCTGGCGCGGCCACCTATACCCCGTCGTCCCATCCCCTCGGGACCATGGGCGCTAAATGACCTTGTAGTCGGCGTGCCCTTAAGCCCAAATAATCGATCAATCCCTTCGGGACCTGACGGCCGTTCCATCCGCCACAGGCGGGTGAGAGGGCAAACACCACCCGGAGCAGGGGACGAGTAGTCTAGGGGTAAGTTGCTGGTCTCACAATCGAAAGGTTGTGGATTCGAGTCTCACCTGTCGCTACTCTTCGCCCGCGACCAATCGTGAGAGATTGGCGCCGCTACATGACTCAACGGTCGATGTGTCGTACAACCAATAGCCGACCAACCACCTGCAGCAGTCTTGTCTGCTGTTCTGTACGTGTTTTTACTGATGGTCGTGCACTCGAATTTGGGGAGGAAATGTCCTTCCAGGCAGATTGGAGGGGGACTAGAAGCGTAGTTGTATCCTCTTGCGTGGCTCCCGGTTGGTTTTTGCTCGGCTCCCGGGATTTGTATCCAGCCCATTTGTCCCTTGCCAAGACCAGGAAGTCGACGTCGCTCCAGAAGAATTCCGCTCGCTGGCACTTGAACACATCGGATCATTCCGTGAATGGGTGAATGCTGTTTACAAATGGCTCTCGAGCGGAGGATGGGCGCTGTATAGCCACTGTAGCTGATGCGTCCTAACACCCTAATAACTAACGAACGGAGGATGGTGTTGGCAGCGTGTTTGTTGCGGCTGTCACCTGATCATTTTCACTCCCGAAGCACACATCTGTAGATTCTACAGATGTAGAATCTACAGATGTGTGTAGATGTAGATGTCTCCATTTTAAAATCCCCATCTCATATCGAGGCGGCAGGAGGTGATGGTCATGTGAACTTTACTGATTCCTTCAACCGTATTTTAGCCGCGAACGCTTTTATCCCCACGACCCACTTCCGTGTGATGTCATTAGCTGTCTTACCGATGCGCACCGCTTGGAACAGTGGGTGGTTCTGTGTTGGCTCCCCGGACATGTGGAAATTTCTGGGAGTGAGTTGGTGGGGAGGCGGGTGGCGCACGCCCCGGGCACTCGGTCACTGCCACTGCCCACCCCCGACCATTACAGACAGATCTCCACCTTCCTCCTCAACCAGTGGCAAGCGATGTGGGACGCGACCCGTGCGAACACACGGAGAGAGCCACGCGTGGAACTATGGGGTTCGTCCCGTCGTATGCTAAGGGGCAAGAAGAGGCGACACCCTGTCGTCTCCGCACAGGACACACTACGGCCACGGGGCGGGGATGGCCGAGTGGTTAAGGTGTCGGGCTATGGGTACCAGAGGTCCCTGGTTCGACACTAGCGCCGCTCAGATCATTTCCCAATCCCGCGGCCCACCGGCGAAACAGTGTGGGCGGCGTCATTAGCCATGATACATAGCGCGTCGTGAACCACCCAATAGACGAGTTAAGGTGTCGGGCTATGGGTACCAGAGGCCCCTGGTTCGACACTAGCGCCGTTCAGGACATTTCCCAATCCCGCGGCCCACCGGCGAAACAGTGTGGGCGGCGCCATTAGCCATGAATATACATAGCGCGTCGTGAACCACCCGATAGACGAACAGACCAACACTACGGCCAGTCACGGTTGCCTGCTGTGCGGTGCATGTCGGTCACTGCTCACAGTTCGCTGTGTGTTTACCTCGTGTCCTTGGAACAACTCGTGGCGTCTGAGAATACTTTTGTTCATTCGACAAGCTCGCCTTGACGTAATGTACCCCCACCGGTGAAGATGGATAGCAAGCTATGACAGCAATACCGTAAATTGATTACAATTCAGTTATGGGCGCAAAATGACCCTAGATGTCGACGTGCCCATAAACTCCAATCCACCACCACCACCTCGTGTCCTTCGTGTGCTGACGAACGCAGGTGTTATTTTGGATCCCTCCTGATGGCTTCTCTTGGCGATGTTCTTCCCAGAGTTGTCCCATCGTCCAATCGGGAAGACTGATGTATTTTCTATCCCAAGTGTCGTTTTCGACTGTGTATGCCCCATTGAAAGCCCTGTGTAAGCTCTAGTAGAATACAACCATATAGATGGTGCCCATGGTGTGGTACTTGGCGATGGCCTCTAACGGCATTTCAATGATCGTATTAGTTATGTTCGCAATGTGACCAGTAGCCTGTTTCATATACGTTTTTGTTGCTACTCCTTACTACCCGGACGCAAGTTTTAGTTTGCTATTTTCAACTTCGCTATGTTTCATATCAAGATTGTGCATTGAAAACACATCGTGGTACACTTACCTCAGTAGTAAATGCGTCTAGTTTGATGCACGTTTAGCGTTTGCCACGATCTAGTCTACCAATATGCCACCAAGACTTCCGGTGAACATGCTGTTGACGTATTTTTGATTATTGTAGGTACCAAACTAAAAAATCGTTTGTAATTCGTAATATTTTAGTCGGTGTGAACAGTAAATGCAACTGTAAAACTGAAACATGCAGCCTGACCGATAGTTGCAGCTCGGGTCGTTCAAGTGAGCGCAGACACCAGTCGCTAATTACTATTTTGAGGAGCCCTTTTAGTCACTTGTGCACTTATGCGGCCGTGGCAGTGCGTTGGTGGCACGTTAAGCACTACATTAAGCATTCGCTTGGCTGAAATTCCCAGAGCGTGTGTTGAGTTGGGTCTCTGGCAGCAGGGTCGGCTCAGCGTAGGCCCCGTTTCATGAAGTCACTCTAGCAGTTCTCGGTTGGAATCGTTTATAGAGCAAACAAAAGAACTTCAACTCCGGTCGTCTGGGCGCTGCATGACCACTGCGGTCGATGCGCCCCCAAACCCCAGTAAACAAACAAACTCCGGGTTTTCAGGCTCATGTTTCGAAGTTCGTGTAAGACTAAAATGAAGCTATCTGTTGTGTGGCATCGGCTTCTGCTATGGTTTAAAATGATCAGTTAAGGCTGCCCACCCACGTTTGTGTGCAGCGTTTCATCCGTGTAGGTGTTCCTCAGCGGCGTTAGAGGGTCAATGGATTCGGCTCCGTACATTAGAGGGCATGGCACGGTGATCAGCGCTGGCACTATGGTCAGAGGTTTTGGGCGTTTACAAATGTCAGAAACTGCGTAACATTTTCATGTGATTACAGTCTTTTTTTCTCTACGTTTCACTTTCATTTTCCCAGATTCACTTTTGCTAGCCAATGACCAGGCTTATGCATTGTGTTTGACTTTACGGCAGCTGCTAGTCGTGTTCCCGTCTCGTAGCCTGTGTTGGATCTGTTGGATCTGCTGCTCCCCATCCTGTGACTGTATGCCTGTCTCTTGTACCTGCTGCCCCTCCTGTGGCTCTATCTGTTGTATCTGTTGCCCCTCCTGTGGCTCTATCTGTTGCACCTGCTGCCCCTCCTGTGGCTCTATCTGTTGCACCTGCTGCCCCTCCTGTGGCTCTATCTGTTGTATCTGTTGTCCCTCCTGTTACCGTATGTCCATCTGTTGCAGCAGTTTCCCCTCCTGTTACTGTATGTGCTCTCTGTCCCTGTTGCCACCTGTTACTGTATTCTGTTGCCCTCCTGTTACCGTATGTCCATCTGTTGCACCCCTCCTGTTACTGTATGTCTCTGTTGCACCTGCTGCCCCCTGTTACCGTATGTCCATCTGTTGCAGCAGTTTCCCCTCCTGTTACTGTATGTCCTTCTGTTGCACCTGCTGCGCCCTCCTGTTACCGTATGTCCATCTGTTGCAGCAGTTGCCCCTCCTGTTACTGTATGTCCGTCTGTTGCACCTGCTGCGCCCTCCTGTTACCGTATGTCCATCTGTTGCAGCAGTTGCCCCTCCTGTTACTGTATGTTCGTCTGTTGCAGCAGTTGCCCCTCCTGTTACTGTATGTTCGTCTGTTGCAGCAGTTGCCCCTCCTGTTACTGTATGTTCGTCTGTTGCACCTGCTGCGCCCTCCTGTTACCGTATGTCCATCTGTTGCAGCAGTTGCCCCTCCTGTTACTGTATGTCCGTCTGTTGCACCTGCTGCGCCCTCCTGTTACCGTATGTCCATCTGTTGCAGCAGTTGCCCCTCCTGTTACTGTATGTCCGTCTGTTGCACCTGCTGCGCCCTCCTGTTACCGTATGTCCATCTGTTGCAGCAGCTGCCCCTCCTGTTACTGTATGTTCGTCTGTTGCAGCAGTTGCCCCTCCTGTTACTGTATGTTCGTCTGTTGCAGCAGTTGCCCCTCCTGTTACTGTATGTTCGTCTGTTGCAGCAGCTGCCCCTCCTGTTACTGTATGTCCATCTGTTGCAGCAGTTGCCCCTCCTGTTACTGTATGTCCATCTGTTGCAGCAGCTGCCCCTCCTGTTACTGTATGTTCGTCTGTTGCAGCGGCTCCGCAGCAGCTGCTGCAGCCGGCCATGCTGGTGCAGCAGCAGATCCAGCAGCCAGCTCAGGTGAGAATTCGCTGTGGCCTGATCCAGTTGTCCTGATCCAGCTACTGCGATCTGACCTGGTCCGGCTACCCTGATCTGACCTGGTCCGGCTACCCTGATCTGACCTGGTCCGGCTACCCTGATCTGACCTGGTCCGGCTACCCTGATCTGGTGTGATCTCTGCTCAGGCTACCCTGATCCGTTGTAAGCCCGGATCCAGAGACCATGATCTGATGTGATCCCTGATCTGGGGTTATCGGTGATGCAGCTGCCGTGATCTGGTGTGATCCCTGATCCAGGGGCGGGGGCTGATGCGATCCCCGGTCGAGAGATACTCGCGCTGGAGCGGGGATATGGTGGCGACGGTCGGCTGGTGGTCGAGCGCCTGGTGTGCTTCGGTGCTCAAAATTATAGATGGTTCCGCCACTGATATAAATATTGTCAAAATTTCCCGGTGACTGCTCTGCTGGAGATCGTGTGCGGTGTTTGTATTCCTTGAGCTGCGTCGATTGTACAATGTCCGTTGTCATTTTCTGGGTGCGTTTGTCGCTGATTCAGAGCGTGCCAAGCTGATGAAGCCGATGTCGACCGTTACATGTTAGTTATATGTTGACAACATATAGTTATATGTTGACCGGTAATGACCGTCCCGTATGTCCGCGATGTTCTAACCCACTTAACGCGTACCATGTTTTAGTTGGTTGTACACTGCTAGATCCTCTACGACGCCAGATTTTAGGACTGTTGAATACCGACACTTCTTTACGTATGCTTATAGGGAACGACTCTGAGGCCGTTGCATCTGGGAATATTTCTATGTTCATTCGACAAGCTCGCCTTGACGTGATATACCCCCACCCGTAAAATGGATAGTGAGCTATGACAGCAGCACCGTAGATTGATTACAATTCAGTTATGGGCGCAAAATGACCCAAGATGTCGACGCGCCCTTAAACTCAAATCCACCACCACCACCGATGTCGACCGTGGCTTAGCACTTTGCAGATCAGAGTAGGGATGGTTTTGCAGTTGTTCGTTTGCATGACACAGGGCAAACGTCATGCAGCCTGCGCGCAGTGTCTGACATTGTCTCCGGCCATCACTTGGGCTTCTCGCATGTTGCGTATCACCGGAGCGCGGCAGGTACGGTCTCCGACAGTGTGTCGTGTTGGAACTGGGTGACGTTTGGCCGTGTTTGCTGGCAGATGCAGTACGGGCTGCAGTTCCAGGCGGCGCAGCAGCAGGCGCTGCTGTCACAAACCGGCTCGGTCAGTCTGGGTGCGCCGGGCATCGCGCTGCCGACTACCCTGGCCACCACACAGGTACCGGACTGTCACACCACACACACACCACACACCACACACCACCCACCACACACCACACACCACACACCACACACCACACACTACCCTGGCCACCACACACCACACACTACCCTGGCCACCACACAGGTACCGGACTGTCACACCACACACCACACACCACACACCACGCACCACCCACATCGCCACCACACCACACACCACCCTGGCCACCACACAGGTACCGGACTGTCACACCACACACCACACACACTACCCTGGCCACCACACACCACACACCACACACCACGACCACCTGCCACACACACACACACCACCTGGCCACCACACATGTACCGGACTGTCACACCACACACCACACACCACACACCACACACCACCCTGGCCACCACACAGGTACCGGACTGTCACACCACACACCACACACCACCCTGGCCACCACACACTACCCTGGCCACCACACAGGTACCGGACTGTCACACCACACACCACACACCACCCTGGCCACCACACACCACACACCACCCTGGCCACCACACACCACCCTGGCCACCACACACTACCCTGGCCACCACACAGGTACCGGACTGTCACACCACACACCACACACTACCCTGGCCACCACACAGGTACCGGACTGTCACACCACACACCACCCTGGCCACCACACACTACCCTGGCCACCACACAGGTACCGGACTGTCACACCACACACCACACACCACCCTGGCCACCACACACCACACACCACACACGCACCACGCACCACGCACCACGCACCACGCACCACACACCACACACACGACCACACACCACACACCACCACCACACACCACGCACCACGCACCACACCACACACCACCCTGGCCACACCACACACACCGGACCCTGTCACACCACACACCACACACCACACCACCCTGGCCACCACACACTACCCTGGCCACCACA